>ML789842.1:65158-80436 GCA_009831015.1 Picea engelmannii
ACAGAAAAGTTCTCTTGGTGTAGAGTAACAATGGGCATTGCTGCCTTGGATTGTTGACTATATAATCCCCTGGACCCCTGGATGCAAAGAAAACAACAAGTGGGAGAATGTTGGGTATGTGTTATATTCTTTGCATGTGTGTGCGTGTGGGTGTGCCAGATAACTACGTCTGACGATCCGTAAATTAATCCTGGATTAAGGGGTTAGGGTTTTGGTATCTATTTTTAGCTGATTTGTAAATTAATCCTGGATTAAGGGGTTAGGGTTTTGGTATCTACGGAATACCTAAAAACATTGTATATATTGTATGGCGAATGGTGAAATTCGATATAATGAAAAAGAAAGGTTTTCCCGATTGAGGGTTTCCGGTAAAGATCTCTGTGTATTCTGTGTATGAGCCATTGATTAATTTTTGTATTGCTTAAGAATATATATATGCATTGCTTTACTTCGCAGGTTTAAAACTTACAGTGACTTCAGTCGAAATAAAAGGGGGCTAGTGCCCAAATTGTTGTTTTCAAAGACTGAAGGGGGAAGGAAGAAGGAATCTATGGGGTTCTGAGATGTACATACATGTGCCTAAATATGTAAAGAAGGCATGTATAATTTATGAGAGGATCCATCACGGGTCCATCATGGGTCCAAGAGCCAATTCAGATCTGAAGAAGAACAGTTGTGCAGATATTACCTTCCAGGCAAGAAAATTTTCAAATATTCATAACTTCCTGCTCAAAACTTAGAATTGAGAAAGGGAGTGGTCATTGGAAAGATATTGGACAGTAGAACATAATTGTTCACCTAGAATATTGAGTTGAACAGTCAATTTCTTAGAAAATTAGAAGAAAGAAGTCAAATGTATTATTGAACTAGAATGGTTCATATTTTTCATGAAATTTTTTAGTCAGTTAACCTGACAAAGTTTTGTTAGCTGCACATTTTGCAAAGTTAACAAAAATTAGATTAGACCTGGATCAGCACCGAGTGCAGAGGGATGTAAGAGACACATGGGGCTTACAGTCAAGAAGATGATATCAGAGGAATGGATGTCCATTTGGGTATTGAAGGAAAAAACTCCAATGGACATGGAGAGGGAAAGGATGAAAACTTGAATATGGCAGAAACCATTATAAATTTGTAGAAATATGTCTAAAGTCACAAGGTTGGTAATGAAAGGATTATGAAAGCCAAGGATAAATAGGAATACTTCAACATGAATTTAATGTAGAGCCTAGACATAATTGAAAATAAATTGGATAAGGAGAATGGATCAAGCAAATCAAGAAGTCATGGGTCTCCTGAGGAGAAAGGAAGATCAAGGAGTGCTAGAAGACATTACCATCGCTCCTCAAAGTATTCCAATAGGAGAGCGCCTAGCATATCCAGTTCATCCCCTGTCAAGAAGCATCAAAATAGGTATGGGGTGGATGAACTGTGAGGAGAAATGAACAAAATAAAACCTCCTACATTTGAGGGTGAGTAAAAGAAGGATGATGATGTTGAGACATGGTTTCTAGGAATGAGAAAATATTTTCAATTGCATCATTATTCTTCTCATGCAGAAAAAAGAATTGATATCTACCATCTCAAAGGAAAGGCATCCATATGGTGGGATCAGCTTGTGCAGGTGCAACACATCAAAGAGAAAAATGTTACTTGGAAGGAATTCATGAAGTATTTTGAAAAGAAATACTTGACTAAGAGATACTATGACAAGAAAATGGAAGAGTTCTTTGAACTCAATCTTGGGAGTATGACCATTGATGAGTATGAAAGAAGGTTTTTGGAACTGTTGAAGTATGTATCATTCATCAAGGATGAGACTGTTAATATTCATAGGTATCTTGGTGGGTTTCCATCTTTCATCAGTGACAATATTCAATATGATGATCCCAAGACATTGGAAGAAACCATAAGGCGAGATTAATGCCCATATGATCAGCAGAAAGGAAATCCAACTTTCCAAAAATCTTGGGAAGACAAGAAGAAGTTCAAGATGGAACAGAGGAAGAAGGGGAATAAGCCACCTTTCTTCAGAAATAGTCTGCAGAGACAACTAACTTCTAGAGAGCCCAGAGTGATTGAGACAAGTGGGTAAAGGCCAAGGCATCCACCCATTCAATGTTGGGTTTGTAAAGGAGATCATTTGTATAGAGACTGTCCTCACATCAGTGACAAAGTGAGAGTTGTTCACAATGTATAGCAAGTTGAAAAAGTGGAGGACATGGGCAGAAATGTACCAAGGATATATGTAGCCATGGAAAACAAGAAAGACAAAATTCAATCACACATGATTGAAGTGGAAGGTATGATCAACAACCAAACCATTGAAATTTTAATTGATTCAGAAGCTAGTCATAGTTATATAGATCCTAAGGTGGTGGAAAGATTTATTTTTCCAAGAAGCAAGCATGGGAAATCTTGGTTGGTGCAATTGGCTACCGGAGGTAAGAGAAAAGTTAATGAGTTGGTTAAGTCATGTCCAGTGGACATGAATGGGTTGAGCATCAAGGCATATTTGAACATCTTGCCTTTAGGTTCCTATGATTGTCTATTTGGGATGGATTGGTTGGACCAACACCATGTTTTCTTAGACTATCATAACAAGGCATTTACTTGCCTGGATAAGGAAGGGAACCTAAGGATAGTCCAAGGAATTCCCAGGGCAGTAACTGTCATAGAAATCTCATCAATGCAGCTGAAGAAATGTTACAGAAAGGGATTTCCAATATTTGTAGCTCGTATGGAAGAAACACCTAAGGATAAGGTTTCAAATATTGAAGATTATGCAGTCCCAAGGGAGTTTGAGGACATGTTTAAAGAAATACTAGGATTACCTCCTAAAAGAGATATTGATTTCTCTATAAATTTGATGCCTAGAGCAGCCCCAATATCCAAGACTCCTTACAGGATGAGTACACCAGAAGTGAAGGAGTTGCAAATGCAGCTTGAAGAGATTCTGAAGAAGGGATACATATGCCCAAGTGTGTCACCTTGGGGTGCCCCAGTTGTATTTGTGAATAAGAAGGATGGGACATTGATACTATGTATTGACTATAGACATTTGAACAAAGTAACTGTAAAGAATAAGTATCCTTTGCCAAGGATCGATGACCTCTTTGACCAGCTGAAGAATGCAAAAATATTCTCCATGGTTGATCTCAGGTCAGGTTATCATTAGGTAAGAATTAAAGAAGACATCAGCAAGACTTTTTTTTGAACAAGGTATGGGAATTATGAGTTCACAGTTGTGCCATTTGGGTTATCAAACGCATCATTTGTCTTCATTTGTTTAATGAATGGTGTTTTCAGAGAGTACTTAGAAAAAAAAATCATTGTCTTTTTGGATGACATCCTTATATATTCCAAGTCGGAAGAGGAACATGAGAAACACTTGAATATGGTACTACAGGTATTAAACGAGCATCATTTGTATGTCAAATTGAGCAAGTGCTCATTTTATCAGAACCAAATTCATTATTTGGGTCATATCAAATTTGAGGAAGGGATCGCAATGGATCCTAAAAAGATTGAGGCCATTAAAGGATGGTCAACACCAAAGAGTGTGATAGAATTCATATCCTTCATGGATCTCATTGGCTACAACAGAAGATTTATTTCGAGATTCTCAAATATTTCACACCCAATTACTTCCTTTCAAAGGAAGGGAGTGAAGTTCTAGTGGTCATTGGAGTGTGAAAAGAGCTTCCAACACTTGAAGCAATTATTAACCAGTGCTCCAATTCTAAGTATTAAAGATCCAAATGAAGACTTCATTGTATGTACAGACGCATGTAAAGAAGGACTTGGTGGAGTCCTTACTCAAAATGGATATGTTGTATGTTATGAATCAAGGAAGTTGAAGGAGCATGAAAAACAGAATTCCACTCATGATTTGGAGTTGGCAGCCATAGGGCATGCCTTGAAGAAGTGGAGACACTACCTCATTAGAAAAAGGTTTGAGCTGAGGATAGACCATAATGGTTTGAAATATTTATTTGATCAGTGAACTTTAAATTCCAGGTAGAGAAGATGGTTGGAATTTCTCAGTGAGAATGACTTTAATATAAAACATATCAAAGGGAAAGGGAACAAGGTGGTTGGTGCACTCAGCAAGAGAGTGCATGAATTGAATGCTACATCCATAAGAATGTGTCAATATGATTTGAAGGGATGAATCTCAGAGGCTGCAAAATCATATTTTCATTACATGGAATTAGTGGAAAAATTACAGCAAGGTAATTTGTAGCAGAAAGTTGAACATTACAAGTTGGGAATTGATGAAATTATCATGTACAAAAACAGGATTTATGTACCCAATTCTCGGGAATTGAAAATTATGATACTAAGGGAAATGCATGATGTGCCTTATGTTGGGCACCTAGGGTATCAAAAAACTATTACAGTTGTCAAGAGCCAATATTATTGGCCAAGCATGAAGAAAGAAATTGATGAGTACATTGTCAAATGTTGGGAGTGTCAAAAGGTCAAGGTTGAGCATAGGCACCCAACTAGTTTGTTGCAGCCATTACCCATTTCTGAGTGGAAGTGGGAAGTAGTGACAATGGATTTCATCACCAAGTTTCCTAGAACAAACAAGCAGCATGATTCTATCATGGTTGTGATGGACAAGCTTACTAATGTTTCCCATTTCATTCTAGTGAAACTCACAAGGAAACTAATGTTGTTGATATTTATATGAGGGAAGTAGCTTGATTTCATGGTATACCCAAGCCAATTGTGTTTGAGAGAGACCCAAAGTTTACATCAAACTTATGAATAGGTTTATTTAAAGGATTTGGAACAAATATGAATTTTAGCACAGCTTATCATCCAGAATATGATGGGAAAACAGAGAGGGTGAACCAAGTGATTGAAGATATGTTGAGGATGTATGTGATGGATAAACCATCAAAATGGGAAGACTATCTACATTTGGTAGATTTTTCTTACAAAAATGGGTACCAAGAATCTCTGAAGATGAGCCCATTTGAGGCACTTTATGGCAAAAAGTGCAACACGCCAGTAAGCTAGGACAACCCAGCAGATAGAGCAGTAGTTGGGCTAGATTTTCTAAGGGAAATGGAAGAGAGGATGTCAAAAATAAAGCATAATTTAAAGGCTACTCAAGACAAGAAGAAAATTTATGCTAATAAGGGTAGAATTCACAGGGAATTCTACGTAGGTGATCATGTATTCCTGAAAGTGAAGGCCAACAGAAGTTCCCTGAAGTAGGGAAATTGTTCCAAGTTGGCATCTCGTTATTGTGGGTTGATTGAAATCCTAGAGAGGATTGGACCTGTAGCTTATATGCTTGCATCACCTTCATCTATGTCTATTCATAATGTATTCCATGTATCATTTCTCAAGAAGTATACACCTGATGCTAATCACATTATTGATTGAAATGTGATTCGGGTGGAGCAAGAAGGCGTTTTTCAAGTGCATCTGGTGTGCATACTGGATTGGAAGATCAAGCAGCTCTAGAATCGATCCATAGGTCTAGTAAAGGTCCAATGGACCTAGTACAGTCCTGAGGATGCAACGTGGGAGCATGAAGATGTTATGCGGGAAGAATACCTGCATATTTTTGAATATTTTTGAAAATCATGATGGTAATATGTAAATAAGTTGCACTGAGGACAGTGCAAAAATAAGGGGAGGGTATTGTAATACCCCAAGGCTAAGCCCCAACTAAATTGTAAACATGTTTTATAGGCTGGTGAGCCAAGCAATTATAAGCTAGGAGGCTTATGTGATGATTAGGCCAGAGAGCCTAGATTCTAAGGCCAGTGAGCCTTTTTTGTATATGTAAACACTCATATCATTAATAAAATACATCGTTGCATGTAGACTGACCACGATAAAAGAGTATGGGGGGACTAAGCTCCACTAGGAAGGGAAAGGGAAGGGCTACGAGACTTGGGAAAAGGGATAAGCTTGAAGGCTTAACTCTAAAAGGAATATTATATTATTGTTTCCTAAAGACTATGGTGAGGATAATTGTTTTATCCTAAGTCTCATGGAAGAGAGAATGAATCCCAAGTGGAGAGAAACGAGATCCAAGAGATCCATGTGTCAATCAGGGAGCATGCAAATATAGGTGGGGGAAAATAGTTTGTTTTCCCATCTTTTCCCCATTCACTCACGCACTAAGCCCTCCTCTCCATCTTCAACCTCTGCATTACTCACACACCTTGGGAACCTGCAGGAATTTTTTAGTTATCTCGTACCTTACCTGTGAAGTACAACACACATGTACTTTTCCTGAGCTCGTACCATGCCTTAATGATTTGTTGTTGTTTCCAACGCAATTCCTTGTCTGAGTGTGGCTTTCTTCCATCATCTTTTCTATACCCAAGATTTTCTACTGCCATCACCTTTATCTGATTCACTAAGGAGATGGATTGAAGAAGCGGGTTGTTAAGCCTGTGGTTTGAAGAAGTAGGTTTCCAGGCCTATAAGAAAATCTCTCAAGATGAGAGAGGTTGTTTGGGAAGTGATTTTCCCAGAGGGTGACCAACGGTAGCTATAGTGCTCTGATCATTCTTGTTTGGCCTATTGTTGAAGCCCTGGAAGGGAAGTGGAGCAACCGAAGGACTGTTGAGCAGGGAAGGGGCATGCTTCCTGGGGTGGGACAGGCATGTGGGGAATGAGAGGTTGTAGGCTATTAGTGTGAGTTGGCTCCTGGGATGAAATCCTTCCTTTTGACTATGCAACTTCCAATTGTCTCAGCCTAGCCTAGGAATCCCTTTACCCGGGTGAAGTTTAGTCACAGCTCGGGGGTGGCCCACTGCTGAGAGTGATGAGCAGTGTGGTGTAAGGATGGGAGGTTTGTGGAAGGTCTGTATGCAGTTGGTGGTCTTCTATAAAAATATACGTACCATTTATGTGTTCATTTGCATGTCATGTATTTGTACATGTCTATATCTATGAGTTTTTCCTATATATGTTGTATGTATAGGATTACTTTTATTTCCGCATTAATCTGTGTATTAAATGAATGTAATTTTTCGTTAAGTTATATATGTATGAAATTCCATAAGAGTTTATGTGTATCATATCCCAGCGGGACTATGGCTAGGTATGTACATTTTTTAATATCACAAACATGAGAAGTTCTCAATGTGGTAGTCCCCGGCCTGGGAGGCCCAGGGTGTGCTACAAGTTTGATTTCAGAACTTAGAAAGAGTGTTTTACAGAGTAGCATGCCCAGGATTGGGTGGTTGGGGATGTTAAACCATCTAGTCTCCACCCCACTATTGTGGCTCATGCACTCATTGAACTCATCCTCATTCTTCATGCTTCTATGATTCCCTCAGTGTTGAACTTCAAAAATGTTACAAGAGCCATAGTCCCAGTTAGCATATTCATCACTAGACTTGACTCCCCAATCTATTCTCTCCATATTCTCTTCCAAAGATTCAATATTATACTCTAACCTCCTCCCCTGAATAGTGTTCATCCTTGACTCGACTTTCGATCCATTGTGTGCAATCATCAACTTCACTCTCTCTTTGAATTCTCCTTCATCATACTTGTTCATATTAACTAATGTATGCAACATCACTCCAACCTTCTCTCTCATTGTTTTCGAATGTGACTAACCAAGTGTCACTTAATAATGGACATATCTCTCTCCTCATAATCCCAATGATAAACTAGGGTCTACACTAGTTGCCTCCACACCTCTTATACTCAAAATGTTTTTCCACAACAACATTTGACCTTTTCATTTTCCATTTGTATACTTTAATGTCAAATTATAAAATGATTACCTATAAGTTTTCATGCAAGGAGAGTTATAACAATATGGTCGGATATCTTCACTCATTGAAACTCCACATACTCAATGAGTTGTATTCCAACTCTAGTCCTTTATTTGAAAGTGTGCAATCCTTTTTATTAATGTTCTCTTGATATAGGTTAATGATGTCATATCAAATAAGTTTTATCTATTCACGCATATGTGTACTTAATATCCTTAGACTAAATCACTTTGATATGTAATGATTGATCACCATACCAATGGTTAACCTAGAATCACCATAAAATTTAGCATGTTTAATGTTATTTTTTAGTGCAAGGTCCTATTATTTTTTAATACAAGATATAAACCTTTACCAATCGCTAGCATCTCAACTATAGTATTGGAGTTGAACCCTAAACTCCTTGCACATTGGAACCCTACCCTCTCCCTCTCATCACGTTAGATAAAAAAATCCTAGACCCCTTGTCCTAGATCTATCTCAGGGACCCATAGTCTTCCCATTGAATTCATAATTATAATCATCAACTCCTTATCTTGTCTTTGCCTCTAGTACTACCACTAGTTTCTTGACTCACAGTCATATCTCAAAGGGTAAAAATTTCATAAAACATGTTTGAAATCTTCCCCATTGAGGATGGGAAAACTTTCTTGTTGCCTTAAGTGCAATCAATATATTTCTTACCACAACATGGAATTTATAAGCACCTTAATCAAAGTGTCAACTAGTTTCAACTCTATTTAAATGTATGTAACCCATCGATGTACTTTAGCATTGTGTGTTTTTTTCTTCAAAATATTGTACTTCTAGAATTCATCATAATAATCAACATTTCCCTATCTTGGTTTTTTCCTTATATATCACAAGTAGATTGTCAAGTCTAAGATCATTATGTATATGATTGAACTTTTTTCACAATGGGTGATTCTTTGTAATTGAGGACAAGTTTTTACAGTGATAACTTTCCCATCTCATCATGGAACTATATGTCATTGTTGGCTTTTACCCATTCATTGGTCTTTGTCTTTTCTACTTAGGATTCTTTATGGGTTATTCTGATCCTACCTTACTATCATAGATTGACCCTAGTTCAAATTTGATAAGCTCCCAACAAAAGCCCTCTAAAACTATTGGTCACTATGGTAGACCAAAAGGCAACACAACACACTGAGTGTACTGCGCAGTCTCACCTAAGATAGCTCTATGGGTGGTTGTAATACTCATGTGTTTGCAACCTGGGAATGAGTGGATATCTATGGTTTACTCTATAATATTTATTCATTCATTCTAACATCTAATTATAGCAGTCATTATATTCATGCATGTGGAATACCATATCTAACTAGTTAATTCATTCATCTAACATTCAGCAATTAATCAACCATAAATATGCATACATTCATTCACATAACACAAGTTTCACCATGGTTCACCCCCTCCTGGGCTATGTCCACAAACATTTATCTCTCAAGATCTTTATTATGGTTCAGTAATATATCACGTCACGCGTTTTTACAATCTTAGGTCTTACTCTCTTCCACAGGCTCCTCGATCCCTATGAGGTTGACTAGATCGCACCAGGATCCTCATCCTGCGATCTAACCCTCGGGATAGAGTTTCTCACTGCCTCCCTAGCTCACCATTTTACTGAGTAGTACATTTCTTACAACTTCCTCCTCCTTGGTTGGGCCCCCTCTCATCCGATCTCTCTTTGCTCCCCTTTGTCTATCTCTTTCCCTCTAAGTACTACCTATTTATATAATTGTCTCATCAATCATTACAATACATTAAGAAAACCCTAACCCTAGTTTTGTTAGGTCTTCCTTGCATGCACACCTCGCATGTTTTCCTTACACATGTTGTTTTCCCTTCCAGTTGTCCTTTCTTCCTGTAACACCCTGTTTCCCCCAGTTTGTAAAAATAACTGGACTAGACAGAACTGTGGCAAACTCATGAATGTGAATATGTGATGTGAATGGACCTTATGGAAAAGGTCAATGAATGTGAATAAAATTATGAATTTATATTGCAGGACTGCTGAGAGGGGATGTGCAGAAAAAGAGACCACGATGGCAGTGGAAGGCACCTAGAAAGGTGGCATTAACTTCCACTGAGAATTAATACCGTATTTGGACTTCACTGGCCCAGAGAACCAAAAGCGGCTCACTGGCCCCGAATTAAATGTCTCACAGGCTGGCAAGTTGATGGCTCCTCAGGAATTAATGAGGGATGGGGAGGTGAACCTCCCATCCGTAGATCCATCATGATTGACCAGTGCGAGGGAAATCGTGCCATTTGCAACCTCGCAAGAGGATAAGGCGTGGGGTAGAAGCGATTGGGGGCAGATGCGAGGGGAGGAAGGGAACTCTGGCAATACGCAGAGTGAGTGATAGTAGAGAGGAAGGAGAGTAACCTTTGCTCCTGGTCACTGGAAAATAGAGACGCAGTCTCACAGCATCGTGGTCACAGCACGGGGGTGGCTAGTGGTAAATTCGTTGGGAGTCGTTGAGCCTACAGTTGGGTGGAAACGAGCACCCCTCTCAGTAGTTGCTTAACCCCTGGTGTTATTTATGATAAGTGTTTTTCCTCTGGCATCTTGAAATATATACGTTTATTCTAATAATTATGCCCATAAGTTGTGAAACTATGAATGATTTCATTGTAAGAATGTTTGTATGGTGTTTTGATCAATACAGGTAGATGCATGTTTATAATGGAAAGACTACGTATGGCTTCTATCTTCATCAATCGCTATTTATATGCTTACTGACCTAATTCAGACCACATGTCTGATTCGTGGGAAAAAGGTACCCTTATATGCCTCAGATAGTACCCTGGGTAAGAACCTCCCCATAGAGATACCCTCCTTGAAAATCCCATCAAGAACCGGGAAAGCGAATGTGAAAGCGTAAGGCCTTAGTAACCCTGCATGAGGAGGAATGATCCTCTTGAAAACCCGAGATGGAAGAATAAGGATGAAGTATCAAATCGACGGATGAGATTCCGTCGGGAGATCTGTGGTCACTCACGACCGTCAGATTGGAAGAAGAAGTTGGAAGGTTAAGTACCTTGACCCTAAATAGGTGTTGATCGGCGAACGAGATTCCGTTGGGAAATCTGCAGTCACGCCCAACCGTTAGATTGGTAGGAGAAAGTAGGGTGTTAAACGCCTTACCATTTGGTTCCTCTGTGTCTTCGTGGGTAGCGAAGAGGTCAGGACCGTAGATATCCAAGGTCCATGGGAGTATCTGGACCATTAATTTTTCCACGTCTAGGGAGTCGTGGAAGAATGCATGGGTAGGAACTAATCTGAGTTGTCAGATCTCGGTTGGAAAACCCGACAGCTGTTGGATTTGTCAGGAGTTACCCGAGGGTTAAAGACCCAGTGTATAGGGGCAAAATCCCTAGAATAGATCTAAGTCGTCTGAATGACGGAGGTCACATGCCGTAAGATTACCCATTTCGAGAAATCGGGAATCGCAGAATCGGGAATCCTGGTGACAAGAGTTAGGGATTTTCCATGGTGAAAACCCCGGAATAGATTTGAGTCGTCCGAATGACGGAGGCCACGTGCCGTAAGATTACCCATTTCGGGAAATCGGGAATCACAGAATCGGGAATCCTGGTGACGAGAGTTCGGGATTTTCCATGGTGAAAACCCCGGAATAGATCTGAGTCGTCCGAATGATGGAGGCCACGTGCCGTAAGATTACCCATTTTAGGAAATCGGGAATCATAGAATCGGGAATCCTGGTGATGAGGGTTCGGGATTTTCCATGGTGAAAACCTCGGGATAGATCTGAACTGTCCGATTGACGGAGGTTACGTGTCAAGAGATTAACCGCATCGGGAAACCAGGGATTGACAATTCAGGAGTCCCGTGATCGAGAGATCGGACTATCGTGATGATAAACCCCGATGAACGGACGAGATTCTTTCGAAGGATCTCAGGGTCTGTAACGACCATTAGATGTGAGGAAGAGATGTCATCTTTAAGCCAGGGCACAAATGCGCATTAAGGTAAGTAACGAGCAGATATGGATGGCTAGAGTCCACCTACCCAGATCTAAGGTTGAGGTTTCATTCCGGAGCCCCCTTGTTGTTCTACCTTTAGCGGTGGGGGGGGGGTCTGGAATCGGGCGTGCAACTCTCGAATGGTTGAGATTAATTCACCTTGATCAATGGTGCTCAGGTGAATTCTGGACCCCCCTTGCCATTCTACCTTTAGTGGGGGGGGGGGTTCGAAATAGTGTGGCGTGTGAAGTGGGGCCCCCTCTTGTCCTGTTAACTACCGTGTCACATTTCCCCTCTGCCACCTATACTCCACTTAACCGTGCGACGGGGCCTATTCTCATTGGTTGTTCTCTAGCCTTGTTGGGATTCATCCCTATTGGCCAGACGTTAGCCCTGTCGGGGTTCGGCGGTTGCAGAGTCGAACGATTCAACACCCCTGTAGCATCGAGGCACGAAATACAAAGAGGCACCGCAATTATTTGAACTATGACCATGACCTGTGACCACATGGGAACAGGGAGAGAGAAAGAGATAGCTTGCTCTAGGCCTCCGTAGGTAATTCGGGGGCTCTGATTCAGCAAAAATCAACGAAAATTTTCATTGAGGTAGTGGGTATGTGATAAAGTGGTATCAGAGCATGGTTACAACACTTGGCCTGCTTGGTCTTAGGCATGAGCCATGTAAGAAGACATTGTCATCTGCGTTTTCTCCTTAAGAAGAAGAATTGCAGGATGAAACTGTAATCTGGGATATAAACTTCGTTGTCATGTTCTAGTGTTACGATGGCTACCTACTAAAGTAGGTAGAGTCTCTTGCAATTGATATGGATGGATAGATAAGGATTAAGACCCAAATGAAAAACCCATGTTATATGGGTATACATGTGAAAATATGAATTTATGCGCAGGTTATAAAAATGTATCTAACTCTTGACTAACAACCAACGTTTTTCTTTTCTACCAAGTGGACGATCAACTGCGGGAATTTATAGACGCGGAAAATGGTGACTCACCAAGAGATGAAAGAAGGATCCCACAATAGAGACGAAGAGTCTGATGAAAGAAGAGCAATAGGAACCCCTCTAGATCTAGCTGAGACTGTGAGGAGTCTCATGGTTGAATTGCAAAGCTACAAGACTGACAATGAAAGGATGATGAAAGAACAAGAAAAGCAAACATAAATTAATGCAGTTTTAATGCAGAGCTTATCTGACCTACAACAAAAAATGCAGCATGAACCCGAGATGCAGAAACATGTTCATATCAGTGGCCATACTGATAGGAGCACCTCAAGGAAGGCTCACCCCATAGGTAAAGGACCAGTGCCAGACGATTCCACTCAGAAGGAAGCTGGCGATTCAGAAGGCTCTTCCAGCAGCAGGACCAGTTCCTATTCTCGAAGAAAATAGAAGAAGCAAAAGACTTCCAAGGGTCATAAATTTGAGGAATTCAGAAAGGCCAAACCTCCCTCCTTCGACGGTGAGATAAAGAAGGAAGAGGAAGCTGAGGCCTAGCTACTTGGACTGAAGAAATATTTCAGAGTCCATGATTTTTCAGAGAATTTGAAGGCCCGAGTGGCCACTTTCAATCTGAATGGAAAGGCTTCCATCTGGTGGGAGGACCTTAAGAATATGAAAGGGGTCCGTGAGGAGGACCTGTCTTGGAAACAGTTTGAAAAGTACTTCCAGAAGAAGTATTTATCGGAAAGATATTTCGACGAGAAGGATAAAGAGTTTTATGAACTCAAACTTGGGCAACTCACTATAGAGGAATATGTCAACAAATTCCTCGACTTATTGAGATATGTACCCTACATCAAAGCAGAGAAGGTGAAGGTGAAACGCTTCATCAGTGGGCTACCCAAGGAATACTGGAACTGAATCGAATTCGACGAGCCAAAGACCTTAGAAGACACTATTCAAAAAGAAACATATTGTCATGAACAATATGGACATCGGGCAGAGTCTCGTGGAGACTGGAAACAGAAGAGTGGTTCGAGAGTTCAGAAAAAAAGGATCAAATCCTCATGATTTAAGAACTACAAGAATAACCCCCGAATGAACTTTTCGGCCCGGAGTGTACTCCTGCAGAAATTTTCCTCGGTGGACGGAAGTAAAACTTCTAGACCTATACCAGTGAAGACTAATAACCCAAAGAAAGAACCTCTGAAATGTTGGGGTTGCAGAGAAGAGAATCTCCTGAGAGACTGTCCACACCGACAACAGAATAGTCGGAAAGTTTATAACATTCAGGAATCTCCCACAGTCAATGATGTGGCAAGGAGTGTGCCGCAGATTTATGCATCATTGGATAATAACCAAGCTGACCACCAAGCTTCAGTGGTGGAAATAGAAGGTATGATTTTCAACCATTTGGTGTCTGTTTTGATTGACCCCGGTTCATGTTAGGATATTTAGACACTTAGGAGTAAGTTAAGATCTACTTGGTCTAATATGTCGTTAGGTAAAAGTGTGTTTCTTTAGTATGCATTAGTATGCATTTGTAGTTAGGAAATCCGACGGTCACGATATGTTCCTGACATAGAGTGATCCGATGGTTCATACTCTCCTCGATCTTAACGGCCATTGATCCGTGGCTTAACACCCGATTGGTCCATGATCTCTATTTAAAGAGCATGGAGGGTCATTTTCCGATGATCGATTGTGAGAAACTCTCTTGTAAAATATCTATGTAATCTTTTTCTTTGCATTAATAAACTGCTCCAAGTGGCCACGTTGGTTGGGGCCGTGGATGTTTCCCCGTAGGGGTTTTACCACGTGAAAACATCGGTGTGTTGATCTTTGATCTGGTTATGTGAGTGGTTACTGAAGGTGTTCATCCTCTATTGGAATACCTGTGTTTTCGAACATGGTATCAGAGCCTGTTTGAAGACCCGCTCCTGTTGTAGATCGAGATCGTGAAGCCAAGTTGCCTCATCTCCATTTTCTGGAATTTCTGTACATTTTTTGGCTGAAAGGACTGTTCCATTGCATCCAGAGCATGCTTTTCATTCAGGAATACTTTTTGTTTCACTCGAAAAGGTTTCTGTTTTCCCAAGATACGGCCATTACAGTCAGAATCCGAAGGTATAAAGTCTGAATACGCATTTTTAAATTTTTTGCAAAGTTTTGATTTTATTTCGGTTTGTATTTTTTTTCCAGGCTGCTACTCTTTTAGATCTGTGTATGCTCTTTTCCCCGTGCCTTGTGCGATCTCGGCAAATCAGAAACAGATAGGAAAAGGCGCATCTTCTAGGTAAGCTAACCGAGATCTAACCCTTGTTGTCATCAAGAAGCGAAATTTTTTTCTTGTGTGAAAAGAGTTTTTTTGGAGCATGCTCTCCAAGGCCGTCAACAACAACAACAACAACAAAAACACCCCCAATCCTCCTTATGAACATTACAATATGTTTTGCTAGACCAGTTGGTTAAAACTTGCCTTATTAAGTAAGAGGTCTTGAGTTCAAGTCTCTCTTTTGTTACTTTTTTTGAAAAAGTTC
>ML789842.1:136910-153616 GCA_009831015.1 Picea engelmannii
CTGCACCAAACAACCTGTACCAATAACCTGAACCAACATGTACCATGCATCAATTGCACATCAACTATGAGTCATCAAGATGTACCAACATTGTCTACTATACACCTCATGTATGTGCCAACTCATCAACTACTTGTCTCAACCATGTACCCAACATGTACCTCAACCATATACTAAAGACATACACAAATATAACCATAAAAAATCTATCACTCTATCCATAAACCAGATACCATAAACCCTTACATCAAACCATGTGCCCAAACCTCACTATTATGTAGCCTCAAGCTAAACCAACAACTTCAACAACACATCACAACCAAAAGACCAATTCTCATATGCCAAATACCAACAACAAAATACCAACTCTATCCCTCAACAAATCTAACATATGCACCAATACTGAACATCCAATACCATCTCAAGAGCTAAACCCTAGCTCACAAAACATACCTCAAAATAGATGTGCCATATCTCTCATAAATAGAGTCCAACCATGTTGTTGCTGCGATTTTTCTCCTGCACTTCTTTTGCCTCAATTTTTCTGCCGTGATTTTTCTTCCACACTTTTTTTGCTGTGATTTTTTTGTCGCACTTTTTCTTCCTCGATTTTTTTTCCACGATTTTTCTATCACACTTTTTCTTCCACACTTTTCTCTATCAATAATACCTGCCCAAATAACTGTTCACAAAATAGATATTCAATGATCTTCAATAAGTTCAAGTGTGATTAAATGAGAGAGCCTTGCCTCTTAATTATACTTTCATGTAGCATCCCACTTTCCTTATTTTAGGGAGTTTTCCATTAACTTTATTATTTAAATAATTTCTTTTGCAAACACTTTGACTACTTTGACCTTTTGGGGCGTCTAAATGACTCATGAGGGTTCTCCAACTTCACATGGCCATAACTCTCTAATCGTGAGGAGTTGTTTGACGTTCCACAGACCATCAGAAATGGCATGACATGTACTATCCATTTAAAATAGTCTTACCTGCAAATATATCAAAACTCATACCATTATCCATCAAACAAACTTGGGTCCATTACCCAAACCTTTCTGTTATTGAAATTTGCTATCGTACTTTCTTCAAGGGTTGACATAAATGAAAACCAACCCAATTAAACAACAACATCCCCCTTTGGCATTGATGGAAACACTCTGATGCAATACTGAAGTCATGCCATGCAAAACTGAATTCATATCACTCATGCCCCCCTGTGACCATCGCTCCCCCTGGAACCATGCCTTTGTGCTTTACATCTAATAAATATCTCCCCCCTTTGTCATCAATGAAAAAGGTATCTTTCCATCCGCGGATGTTCCCCCTAACTGAATTGTCCTTGGGGATACTCCCCTTGACTGAACTCTTCCTGAAACTAATCTCCTTACTTGAACTATCCTCTTTATGGTGCTTCCTCGTGTAAATCTAAGACATATAAAATAAGCATTCAAAAGCATTCATTTTGGAGTAGAAATTACTCCAAGTCTCTGGCGAAGATACTCAAAAGCTTCCCGTGGAAGAAGTTTTGTAAAGATGTCTGCCACTTGTTCTTTTGTGGCCATATATTCAACTCTGATGTTCTTCTCTACAACCTATTCCCGTAGAAAGTGATACTTGATTCGAATGTGCTTCGTCTTGGAGTGCATCACCGGGTTCTTTGAGATATTGATGGCACTTGTATTATCACAATTGATTGGAATGGGCTCATCATACTCAACCTGTATATCTGTCAAAGTTTATTTCATCCATAGAATCCGTGTACAACATGTTGTTGCTGCAATATACTATGCTTCGGCTGTATATAAGGATATTGATGATTGTTTCTTTCTTAGCCATGATACTAAACTCTCACCCAAGTAGAACCATTCTCCACTGATGCTTCGTCGGTCATCAATGCAACCTACCCAATCTGCATCTATGTAGGCAATAAGTGATAGATCCTTTCCTTTTGGATACCATAATCCAAACTCTTCTGTTCCTTTGAGATATCTGAAAATCCTCTTCACTGCTACGACATGTGATTCCTTTGGTGTTGCTTGAAATCGTGCCACCTGTCCAACTGCATGTATTACATCTGGTCTGGATGTTGTTACATATAGTAAGCTACCAATCTAGCTTTGTTCCTTGTAACTTGTCCATCTTCATTCAATTTATTTATGAATACCCACTTTGTGCCAATCACATTCTTATTCTTTGGTCTTGGAACCAACTCCCAAGTGTCATTCTTCTCTATTTGATCCAATTCTTCATCCATGGCCTTATTCCAAAATTCATCCTTGTTGGCCTCTTAATTTTTTTTTGGTTCAATCGCAAATGATAGTGCTAGGTGTGTTTGTTCTGGTGAACAGATTCTTTTTCTAGTCTCAACTCCTGCATCTTTGTTTCCGATAATTTGATCTGAAGGATGATTCTTTTATACACGTTTGCTAGGTGTTTTTGGAGGAACTTGTTGAACTTGCGCTTCTACTTCTGTCTGATCCTCTTCATCTTCCCCTTCTACTTCTTCTTTGTAAAGCGGTTCCATTGATTCATTTTCTTCTTCCTTTAATTCTCGTCCACCTGTTTCATCAATTGTTACATTGATGCTTTCCACAACTTTGTTCAATCTCATATTGTAACACTTGTATGTTTTCCTTGTACTTGAGTAACCAACAAGTACTCCTTTGTCCAAACGAGAGTCAAACTTCCCCATTCTGCCATCTTCTCTTTTGATGTAGCATTTGCTTCCAAATACTCTTAAGTGCTTCACATTTGTTGGTCTTTCTTTCCATAGCTCGTAGGGAGTTTTTTCATTGTTGTTTTTGAGCATTATTATTTTTTGAATCTGAATTGTTGTATGCACTACCTGTGTCCAAAAAATATCTGTCAATTTGGAATCCATTAGCATTGTTCGAGCCATTTCCTGTGTAATTAACATCCATAATGTTCCTTTGTGTCTAACCCAAACTCTGAACCAATTTATGAATCCATGCTCTCATCCACTGTCATATATCTGTCAAAACCTGCTAAGTGTTCTTACGAATCCATCTCTGTCTATACTTTCCAAGACTCTACTGCACAATTGTCCATAATGCTGACCCATTTATCACTATACTATCATGAAGTCTTCACTACTAAAACTGACTGTACTTCTTCTAACTAACTTCTCTAGATCTGTCTTCTCAAACTCTGCAAGCTGCTCGAAGAATGGTTCTTTGGTCTGTCACAACTATCGCATAGAATCCCCCTATCTAATATTAATATTACCTGGGAGTCTCTAAGTCGGATGGCTCAGAACAATTCCTGCTTTGATGTGTATTCATCATCATCTTCATTGGTAGATTCATCATCTCTCTGAGCTCTGACTCTTTCTTTCTGTTCGTGGATTCATCTTTCACTACAATGCATGAAAGTACAATCTCTTGAACGTGTTCCTTTTTTACCCGTTCTTCTTTTATTTCAGTTACTTTCCAAACCTCTCTATATCTGACATCTTTCCTTTTTTTGTAGAATGTTCTTCATCTCGTTTTATTTCCAATCTTACGATCTCTGGGACCTGTTCTTTGTCCATCTGTTCTTCGTGTTTTCTTATCCATATTTTCTTATATCAAATATCAATGTTCTCTTTCATGGAAGTATTGTTCATGCTTCTATAATCACTAGATATGTGTCCATAGTTATGACATTTGTAACATTCAATGTTACATGGGGCCACATATGCACTTCTTGCATGAACATTTCTTTTATAATCCATACAATCTGCAACCTTATGTCCAAAATTAGTACAATAAAAACAATGACCATAAAAGAAATTTGCATACTTGGGAGTGAATGATCTTCTTTGTGGTGTAGTCCTTCTGAATTTCTGCCTTGACTGATCATGATCATGATTGAAGCTTCTTTGTGGCTTGAACATAGATGGTCTTCTTGAAGATGTATCTTCAATAGTTTTCTTGGATTCTGGTTGACCATGATTCCTTCCTTTGAGTACTTCTGCATAACTCTTTCTATTTTCTTCATTCTTCTTTTCTAGCAACCTAGAGTGCTTCTCTTCATTCTCCATAACCGATGTGGATGTTTCTGTCTTTTCAACGTTCTTGTTGATCTTGACGATTTTACTTCTCAATGTGACAAATTCATCTTCAAGCTTCTCAATCTATTCTTCTTTCTTTATTATTTGAGACTTTATGACTTTTTCTGTTCTTTTCACTTCTTCAAGATGAATTTTGAACGTGATTATTTCTTCTTCAAGTCCTTTCTCTTCTTGACCAAACTCTGCCTCAAGTTGGTTTAGATCCTTAGTTCTTTCCTTAAGATGATCTGTCAATATCTTCTCTCTCATTTCTGCTTCTTCCTTCTGTGCTGCTATGTTGGCTTCCAAATAGTGTTTTTGATATTCAAGATTTTCTTCGATATTTATGGCTTCTTCTAGCTGAGTTCTTAAGTTCTTGATGACTTGTTGGGCTTCTTACAAAATGTGAACACTTTCCTTTTGTTTCATCAATTATTTCTTGAGTTACTTATTTTCTTCTCTTAGTTCATCTAAAGCACTAATCAATCCTGCTTCATAATTGTCTTTTTTTTCAATTAGTTTTTCTGTCTCATTTCCTTCATGGCATTCTATTTCAAGATGTCCTCATTTTTCACAATTAAAGAAAAACAACATACATCTGGTGATTATGTACTCTTCATCTTCTAAATCTGTTTGAAATGGTGAACATAATTCTTCTTGCTCTGTATCTGCATCTTCTTTGGAATTTTCTGAATCTGTGATGGGTGAAGAATATATGACATGTAACTTATCCCAAAGTTCTTTGGATGATGAACATTTACCAACCTTTCCTCTTACCAGACTAGATAATCCTTCCCACATGAAATCCATTGCTATTTTGTTATTCATCTTTAATTCCTTCTTAGCTGCAGTCTTTGCCCTTTTTGAACTATCATATCCTGTAACGAATGATAGCCAAATATAATGCCCCGGTGCCTGTAAAAATATTTTTGTCCTTCTACTCCACATCTCATACTTTAAACCATTCTGACCATTGAATAGTGGTACTCCATTCTCAGAATAATCCATGATCTCCTTCAAGTGGTTAAACTGTTTCCTGAAGAAACCTCCTCTAATACCAATTGTTGGATTACTAAGAGGGGGGGTGAATCAATAATAGAGCAATGTAATCCTTTTTCACCATAAAATGCAAGTGTTATATCAATGTAGAATTATCATCCAATAGTTGCAGAGTAAATAAACAATGAACAAATGAGCAATCATACACATACACAGTACACCAACGTTTTACCTGGAAACCCAAAGTAGGCAAAAACCATAGAATGATTTTTCTTATATGTCTTTAAGAAAAACATTCATTGGAAGCACCAACTTCCCTTGTTTTCCAGTTGTAACTGGAAGGAGGCTCCAACCCCATAGTTTCTGAGGATACAACCTGAGGGAAGCTCCAACTCCCCAATTCTCTGTCTACAACCAGAAGGAGGCTACAACCCCCTATGTTCTCTGGCCACAACCGAAAGGTGGCCATAACCGCCTGTCCTTGCCTCGTCCAACTACCCTAAAATATAAATGTCAAATGTAGACAACCTGTCACTGTCACTGAATCAACCACTACCACTGCCAACCTGTACCAATAACTTGTAACAACCAGTACCAATCAACCTGGACTAAACAACTTGTACCAATAACCTGAACGAACATGTACCATGCATCAACCATGCATCAACTACACATCAACTATGACTCATCAAAATGTACCAACATCATCAGTTATACACCTCATGTATGTGCCAACTCATCAACTACTTGTCTCAACCATGTACCCAACATGTACTTCAACCATATACCAAAGACATACACCAATATAACCATAAAAAATTCATCACTCTATCCATAAAACAATTACCATAAACCCTTACATCAAACCATGTGCCACAACCTCATTGTTATGTAGCCTCAAACTAAACCAACAACTTCAACAACACATCACAACCAAAAGACCAATACCCATATGCCAAATACCAACAACAAAATACCAACTATATCCCTCAACAAATCTGATATATGCATCAATACTGAACAACCAATACCATCTCAAGAGATAAACCCTAGCTCACAAAATATACCTCAAGCAAGATGTGCCATATCTCTCACAAATAGACCCCAACCATGTTGTTGTCGTGATTTTTCTGCCACACTTCTTTAGCTGCGATTTTTCTGTTGTGATTTTTCTGTCGCACTTTTTCTTCAACGATTTTTCTGCCGCATTTTTCCTGCCCCACTTTTCTCTATCAATAATACCTACCCAAATAACCTTTCACAAAATAGATATTGAATGATATTCAGTAGGTTCAAGTGTGATTAAATGAGATAGCCTTGCCTCTTATTTATACTTTCATGTAGCATCCAACTTTCCTTATTTTAGGGATTTCTCCATTAACTTTATTATTTAAATAATTTCTTTTGCAAACACTTTGACTACTTTGACCTTTTGGGGCTTCTAGATGACTCATGAGGGTTCTCCAACTTCACATGGCCATAACTCTCTAACTGTGAGGAGTTATGTTACGTTCCACATACCACCGGAAATGGCATGACATGTACTATCCATCTAGAATAGTCTTACCAACAAATATATCAAAACTCATACCATTATCCATCAAACAAACTTGGGTCCATTACCCAAACCTTTTTGTTATCGAAATTTGCTACCATACTTTCTTCAAGGGTTTACATCAATGACAACCAACCCAATTAATCAAGAATCTCCCCCTTTGGCATTGATGGCAACACTATGATGCAATATTGAAGTCATGTCATACAATACCGAAGTCATATCACTCATGATCCCTCTGTGATCATAGCTCCCCCTGGAACCATGCCTATGTGCTTTGCATCTGATAAATCTCTCCCCCTTTTTCATCAATGGCAAAGTTATCTTTCCATCCAAGGATGCTCCCCGTAACTGAACTATCCTTGAGGATACTCCCCTTGGCCGAACTCTTCCTAAAACTGATCTCCTGACCCGAACTATCCTCTTTATGGTGCTTCCTTGTGTAAATCTAATACAAATAAGATAAGCATTCAAAAACATTCATTTTGGAGTAGAAAATACTCAGAGTCTCTGGTGAAGATACTCAAAGGCTTCTCGTGTAAGCGGTTTTGTAAAGATGTCTGCAACTTGTTCTTTTGTGCCCACATATTCAACTCTATTGTTCTTCTCTCCAACCCGTTCCCGTAGAAAGTGATAATTGATTGGAATGTGCTTCATATTGGAGTGCATCGTCGGGTTCTTTGAGATAAGGATGGTGCTTGTATTATCACAATAGATTGGAATGGGCTCATCATACTCAACCTATATATCCGTCAGAGTTTGTTTCATCCATAGAAACTGTGTACAACATGTTGTTGCTACAATATACTCTGTCTCGGCTGTAGATAAGGATACTGATGATTGTTTCTTTCTTAGACATGATACTAAAAACTCACCCAAGTAGAACGTTGCTCCACTGGTGCTTCATCGATCATCAATGCAACCTTCCCAATCTGCATCTTTGTAGGCAATAAGTGATATATCCTTTCCTTTTGGATACCATAATCCAAACTCTTTTGTTCCTTTGAGATATTTGAAAATCCTCTTCACTACTAAAACATGTGATTCCTTTGGTGTTGCTTGAAATCATGCCAACTGTCTAACTACATGCATTACATCTAGTCTGGATGCTATCACATATAGTAAGCTACCAATCTAGCTTTGTTCCTTGTAACATGTCCATCTTCATTCAATTTATTTCTGAATACTCACTTTGTGCCAATCACATTTTTATTCTTTGGTCTTTGAACCAATTCCCAAGTGTCATTCTTCTCTATTTGATCCAATTCTTCATCCATGGCCTTATTCCAAAATTCATCCTTGTTGGCCTCTTAAAAAATGTTTGGTTCAATCATAAATGAGAGTGCTAGGTGTGTTTGTTCTGGTGAATAGATTCTTCTTCTAGTCTCAACTCTTGCATCTTTGTTTCCGATAATCTGATCTGAAGGATGATTCTTCTATATTCGTTTTCTAGGTGTCTTTGGAGGTACTTGCTGAACTTACTCTTCTACTTTTTTCTGATCCTCTTCATCTTCCCCTTTTACTTCTTCTTCATAAATTTGTTCCATTGATTCATTTTCTTCTTCCTTTAATTCTCATCCACCTATTTCATCAATTGTTACATTGATGCTTTCCACAAATTTGTTCAATTTCATATTGTAACACTTGTATGCTTTCCTTGTACTTGAGTAACCAACAAATACTTCTTTGTCCAAACGAGAGTCAAAATTTTCCATTCTACCATCTTATCTTTTGATGTAGCATTTGCTTCCATATACTCTGAAGTGTTTCACATTTGTTGGTGTTTCTTTCCATAGCTCATAGGGAGTTTTGTCATTGTTGTTTTTGAGCATTATTTTGTTTTGAATATGAACTGTTTGATCCACTGCATGTGTCCAAAAAATATCTGTCAATTTGGAATCCATTAGCATTGTTTGATCCATTTCCTGTATAATCAACATCCATAATGTTCCTTTGTCTCTGAACCACTCTCTGAATCAATCTATGAATCCATCCTCTCGTCCACTGTCATATATCTGTCCAAACCTGCTAAGTGTTCTTACAAGTCCATCTCTCTCTATATTGTCCAAGACTCTACTGCAAAATTGTCCATAATGTTGACCCATTTATCACTATACTATCATGAAGTCTTCATTACTAAAACTGATTGTACTTCTTCTAACTGACTGCTCTAGATCTGTCTTCTCAAACTCTGCAAGCTTCTCGAAGGATGGTTTTTTGATCTGTCACAACTATCGCATAGACTCCCTCTGTCTAATATTCATATTACCTGGGAGTCTCTAAGCCGGATGGCTCAAAACAATTCTTGCTCTGATGTGTATTCATCATCTCTCTGATCTCTGACTTCTTTCTTTTTGTCAGTGGATTCATCATTCACTACAATGCATGAAAGTACAATCTCTTGAACCTATTCCTTATTTACATGTCCTTCTTTTCTTTCAGTTATTATCCAAACCTCTCTATATATGACATCTTTCCTTTTTTTTTTTCTGTAGAATTTTCTTCATCTCGTTTTATTGCCAATCTTGCGATCTCTGGGATCTGGTCTTTGTTCCCCTGTTCTTCCTATTTTCTTATCCATATTTTTTTATATCTGATACCAGTGCTCTCTTTCATGGAAGTATCAATCATGCTTCTACAATCACTTTCTATGTGTTCATAGTTATGACATTTGTAACATTCAATGTTACATGGGGCCACATATGCACTTCTTGCTTGAACATTTCTTTTATAATCCCTACAATCTACAATCTTATGTCCAAAATTAGTACAATAAAAACAATGACCATAAAAACAATTTGCATACCTGGGAGTGAATGATCTTCTTTGTGGTGTAGTCCTTTTGAATTTCTTCCTTGACTGATCATGATCATGATTGAAGCTTCTTTGTGGCTTGAACATGAATGGTCTTCTTGAAGATTTATCTTCAATAGTTTTCTTAGATTCTAGTCGACCATGATTTCTTCCTTTGAGTACTTCTGCATAACTCTTTCTATTTTCTTCATTCTTCTTTTCTAGCAACCTAGAGTGCTTCTCTTCATTCTCCATAACCGATGTGGATGTTTTTGTCTCTTCAACGTTCTTGTTGGTCTTGAAAATTTTACTTCTCAATGTGACAACTTCTTCTTCAAGCTTCTCAACCTATTCTTCTTTCTTCATTATCTGAGACTTCATGGCTTCTTCTGTTCTTTTCACTTCTTCAAGCTGAATTTTTAATGTGATTATTTCTTCTTCAAGTCCTTTCTCTTCTTGACCAAACTCTGCCTCAAGTTGGTTTAGATTGTTAGTTCTTTCCTTAAGATGACCTGTCAATATCTTCTCTCTCATTTATGCTTCTTCCTTCATTGCTGCTATGTTGGCTTCCAAATATTTCTTTTGATATTCAATATTTTCTTCGATCTTTCTGGCTTCTTCTAGCTGAGTTTTTAAGTTCTTCATGACCTGCTAGGCTTATTTAAAAATGTGAACACTTTCCTTTTGTTTCATCAATTATTTCTTGAGTGACTTGTTTTCTTCTCTTAGTTCATCTAAATCACTAATCAATTCTGCTTCATAATTGTCTTCATTTTCAATTAGTTTTTCTATCTCATTTCCTTCATGGCATTCTATTTCAAGATGTCCGCATTTTTCACAATTAAAGCAAAACTACATACCTCTGTTGATTATGTACTCTCAATCTTTTGAATCTTTTTGACATGGTTAACATAATTCTTCTTGCTCTGTATCTGCATCTTTTTTGACATTTTCTAAATCTATGATGGGTGAATAATATATGTCATATAACTTATCCCAAAGTTCTTTGGCTGATGAACATTTACCAACCTTTTTTTCTTACCAGATTAGGTAATCCTTCCCACATGAAATCCATTGCTATTTTGTTATTCATATTCAATTCCTTCTTAGCTGCAGTCTTTGCCCTTTTTGAACTATCATATCCTGTAACCTGTAAAAATACTTTCATCCTTCTACTCCACATCTCATAATTTAAACCATTCAAACCATTGAACAGTGGTACTCCATTCGAAAAATATTCCATGATCTCTTTCCAGTGGTTCAACTATTTCCTGAAGGAACCTGCTCTGATACCAATTATTGTATTACCGAGAGGGGGTGTGAATCAGTAATAGAGCGATGCAATCCTTTTTCACCATAAAATGCAAGTGTTATATCAATGTAGCATTATCATCCAATAGTTGTAGAGTAAATAAACAATGAACAAATTGACAATCATACACAAACACAGTACAACAATATTTTACGTGGAAACCCAAAGCAGGAGAAAACCACATAAAAAATTTTCTTATATGTTTTAAGAATTACATTCATTGGAAGCACCAACTTCCTTTGTTTTCCAGCTTCAATTGGAAGGAGGCTCCAACCCCCTAGTTTCTCAGGATACAACTTGAGGGAAGCTCCAACTCTCTAATTTTTTGGCTACAACCAGAAGGAGGCTCCAACCCCCTAGTTTCTCAGAATGCAACCTGATGGAACTTCCAACTCCCCAATTCTCTGGCTACAACTAGAAGGAGGCTACAACCAGAAGGTGGCTACAACCACCTGTCCTTACCTCATCCAACCACCCTGAAATATAAATGCCAAATGTAGACAACCTGCCACTTTCACTGGATCAACCACTCCCACTGTCAATCGTTACCAATAACCTGTAACAACCTATACCAATCAAACTGCACTAAACAACCTGTACCAATAACCTGAACCAACATGTACCATGCATCAACTGCACATCAACTATGACTCATCAAGATGTATCAACATCATCAACTATACACCTCATGTATGTGCCAACTCATCAACTACTTGTCTCAACCATGTACCTAACCATATACCAAAGACATACACCAATATAACCATAAACAATTCATCACTCTATCCATAAACCAAATACCATAAACCCTTAGATCAAACCATGTGACACAACCTCACTGTTGTGTATCCTCAAGCTAAACCAACAACTTCAGCAACACATCACAACAAAAAGACCAATACCCTTATGCTAAATACCAACAACAAAATATCAATTGTCTCCCTCAACAAACTTGATATATGCAACAATATTGAACATCCAATACCATCTCAAGAGCTAAACCCCAACCATGTTGCTGCCGCGATTTTTCTGCCGCTCTTCTTCTGCCGCGATTTTTTTGCCGTGATTTTTCTGCCGCACTTTTTCTGACGAGAATTTTCTGCCACACTCTTTTTGCCGCAATTTTTCTGTCGCACTTTTTCTTCTGCGATTTTTTTGCCGCGATTTTTCTGTCACATTTTTTCTGCCGCACTTTTCCTGCTGCACTTTTCTCTATCAATAATACCTGCCCAAATAACCTTTCACAAAATAGATATTGAATGACATTCAATAGGTTCATGTGTGATTAAATGAGAGAGCCTTGCCTCTTATTTATACTTTCATGTAGCATCCTACTTTCCTTATTTTAAGGAGTTCTCCATTAACTTTATTATTTAAATAATTTCTTTTGCAAACACTTTGACTACTTTGACCTTTTGGGGATTCTACATGACTCATGAGGGTTCTCCAATTTCACATGGCCATAACTCTCTAACTGTGAGGAGTTATTTGATGTTCCACATACCACCAGAAATGTCATGACATGTACTATCCATCTAGAATAGTCTTACCTGCAAATATATCAAAACTCATACCATTATCCATCAAACAAACTTGGGTCCATTACCCAAATCTTTGTGTTATCAGAATTCACTACCGGACTTTCTTCAAGGGTTGACATAAATGACAACCAACTCAATTAATCAACAATATCCCCTTTTGGCATTGATGGAAACACTATGATGCAATACTGAATTCATGTCATGCAATACTAAATTCATATCACTCATGCTCTGAGCCCTGTGACCATCGCTCCCCCTGGAACCATGCATCCGTGATCTGCATATGATAAATCTCTCTCCCTTTTTCATTAGTGACAAATTTATCTTTCCATCCGGGGATGCTCCCCCTAACTGAACTGTCCTTGGGGATACTCCCCCTGACTGAACTCTTCCTGAAACTGATCTCATGACTTGAACTGCCCTCTTTATGGTGCTTCCTCATGTAAATCTAATACATATAAGATAAGCATTCAAAAGCATTCATTTTGGAGTATAAATTACTTTGAGTCTCTGGCAAAAATACTTAAAGGATTCTCGTGGAAGCAGTTTTGTAAATATGTCTGCCACTTGTTCTTTTGTGCCCACATATTCAATTCTGATGTTCTTCTCTGCAACCTGTTCCCATAGAAAGTGATATTTGATTGGAATGTGCTTCATCTTGGAGTGCATCACCGGGTTCTTTGAGATACTGATGATGCTTGTATTATCACAATAGATTAGAATGTGCTCATCATACTCAACTTGTATATCTGTGAGAGTTTTTTTCATCCATAGAACCTATGTACAACATGTTGTTGCTGCAATATACTCTGCCTCGGCTGTAGATAAGGATACTGATGATTGTTTCTTTCTTATCCATGATACTAAACACTCACCCAATTAGAACGTTGCTTCACTGGTGTTTCGTTGGTCATCAATACAACCTGCCCAATTTGCATATGTGTAGGCAATCAATGATATATCCTTTCCTTTTGGATACCATAATCCAAACTCTTCTGTTCCTTTGAAAATCCTCTTCACTTCTACGACATGTGATTTCTTTGGTGTTGTTTGAAATCATGCCACCTGTCCAACTACATGCATTACATATGGTATAGATTTTGTCACATATAGTAAGCTACCAATCTAGCTCTGTTCCTTGTAACCTGTCCATCTTCATTCAATTTATTTATGAATACCCACTTTGTGTCAATCACATTCTTATTATTTGGTCTTGAAACCAATTCCCAAGTTTCATTCTTCTTTATTTGATCCAATTCTTCATCCATGGCCTTATTAAAAAATTCATCCTTGTTGGCCTCTTCAAAAATGTTTTGTTCAATCGTAGATGAGAGTGCTAGGTGTGTTTGTTCTGGTGAATAGATTCTTCTTCTAGTCTCAACTCTTGCATATTTGTTTCCGATAATCTGATATGAAGGATGATTCTTCTATACTCGTTTGCTAGGTGTTTTTGGAGACACTTGCCGAACTTGCTCGTCTACTTCTGTCTGATCCTTTTCATCTTCCCCTTTTACTTCATCTTCGTAAAGTTGTTCCATTGATTCATTTTCTTCTTCCTTTAATTCTCGTCCACCTGTTTCATCAATTGTTACATTGATGCTTTCCACAACTTTGTTCAATCTCAGATTGTATCACTTGTATGCTTTCTTTGTACTTGAGTAACCAACAAGTACTCCTTGGTCCAAATGAGAGTCAAACTTTCCCATTCTTCCATCTTCTCTTTTGATGTAGCATTTGCTTCCAAATACTCTGAAGTGCTTCACATTTGTTGGTCTTTATTTCAATAGCTCGTAGGGAGTTTTGTCATTGTTTCTTTTGAGCATTATTTTGTTTTGAATCTGAACTGTTGTATGCACTACATGTGTCCAAAAAATATCTGTCAATTTGGAATCCATTAGCATTGTTCGAGCCATTTCTTGTGTAATTAACATCCATAATGTTCCTTTGTCTCTGAACCACTCTCTGAACCAATATATGAATCCATCCTCTCGTCCACTGTCATATATATGTCCAAACCTGCTAAGTTTTCTTACAAATCTATCTTTGTCTATAATGTCCAAGACTCTACTGCACAATTGTCCATAATGGTGACCCATTTATCACTATACTCTCATGATGTCTTCACTACTACAACTGATTGTACTTATTCTAACTAACTGCTCTAGATATGTCTTCTTAAACTCTGCAAGTTGCTCGAAGTATGGTTGTTTGGTCTGTCACAGCTATCACATAGACTCCCCCTGTCTAATATTCATATTACCTGGGAGTCTCTAAGCCGAATGGTTCAAAACAATTCCTGCTATGATGTGTATTCATCATCATCTTCATTGGTAGATTCATCATCTCTCTGAGATATGACTTCTTTCTTTCTATCTGTGGATTCATCTTTCACTACAATGCCTGAAATTACAATCTCTTGAAACTGTTCCTTATTTACCTTTCCTTATTTTCTTTCAGTTACTTTCCAAACCTCTCTGTATATGACATCTTTTCTTTTTTTTTCTGTAGAATTTTCTTCATTTTGTTTTATTGCCAATATTGTGATCTCTTGGACCTGGTCTTTGTTCACTTGTTCTTTATGTTTTCTTATCCATACTTTCTTATATATGATATCAATGTTCTCTTTCATGGAAGTATCAATCATGCTTCTACAATCACTCGCTATGTGTCCATAGTTATGACATTTGTAACATTCAATGTTACATGGGGCCATATATGCACTTCTTGCTTGAACATTTCTTTTATAATCCTTGCAATATGCAACCTTATGTCCAAAATTAGTACAATAAAAACAATGACCATAAAAAGAAATTTGCATACTTGGGAGTGAATGATCTTCTTTGTGGTGTAGTCCTTCTAAATTTCTGTCTTGACTGATCATGATCATGATTGAAGCTTCTTTGTGGCTTGAACATGGATGGTCTTCTTGAAGATGTATCTTCAATAGTTTTCTTAGATTCTGGTTGACCATGATTCCTTCCTTTGAGTACTTCTGCACAAGTCTTTCTATTTTCTTCATTCTTCTTTTCTAACAACCTAGAGTGCTTCTCTTCATTCTCCATAACCGATGTGGATGTTTGTGTCTCTTCAATGTTCGTGTTGATCTTGAAGATTTTACTTCTCAATGTGACAACTTCTTCTTCAAGCTTCTCAACCTATTCTTCTTTCTTCATTATCAAAGACTTCATGACTTCTTCTGTTCTTTTCGCTTCTTCAAACTGAATTTTTAATGTGATTATTTCTTCTTCAAGTCCTTTCTCTTCTTGACCAAACTCTGCCTCAAGCTGGTTTAGATCACTAGTTCTTTCCTTAAGATGATTTGTCAATATCCTCTCTCTCATTTCTGCTTCTTCCTTTTGTGCTGCTATGTTGGCTTCCAAATATTGTTTTTGATATTCAAGATTTTCTTCGATATTTCTGGCTTCTTCTAGCTGAGTTCTTAATTTCTTGATGACATGTTGGGATTTTTCAAAAATGTGAACACTTTCCTTTTGTATCATCAATTATTTCTTGAGTGACTTGTTTTCTTCTCTTAGTTCATCTAAAGCTCTAATCAATTCTGCTTCATAATTGTCTTCCTTTTCAATTAGTTTTTCTATCTCATTTCCTTCATGGTATTCTATTTCAAGATGCCCACATTTTTCACAATTAAAACAAAACAACATACCTCTGGTGATTATGTACTCTTGATCTTCTGAATCTGTTTGACATGGTGAACATAATTATTCTTGCTTTGTATCTGCATCTTCTTTGGCATTTTTTGAATCTGTGATGGGTGAAGAATATATGTCATGTAACTTATCCCAAAGTTCTTTGGCTGATGAACATTTACCAATCTTTTCTCTTACCGGATTAGGTAATCCTTCCCACAGGAAATCCATTGCTATTTTATTATTCATCTTCAATTCCTTCTTAGCTATAGTCTTTTCACTTTTTGAACTATCATATCATGTAATGCCTGATAGCCAAATATAACGCCCATGTGCCTGTAAAAATACTTTCCTCTTTCTACTCCACATATCATACTTTAAACCATTCTGACCATTGAACAATGGTACTCCATTCGAAAAATAATCCATGATCTCCTTCCAGTGGTTAAACTGTTTCATGAAAGAACTTGCTTTGATACCAATTGTTGGATTACTAAAAGGGGGGGTGAATCAATATAAAGCAATGTAATCATTTTTCACCATAAAATGCAAGTGTTATATCAATGTAGCATTATCATCCAATAGTTGCAGAGTAAATAAACAATGAACAATGAACAATCATACACATACACAGTACACCGGTGTTTTACGTGGAAACCCAAAGTGGGAGAAAACCAAAAAATGCTTTTTCTTATATGTTTTTAAGAATTACATTCATTGGAAGCACCAACTTCCTTTGTTTTCCAGCTGCAACTGGAAGGAGGCTCCAACCCTCTAGTTTCTCAGGATACAACCTGAA
>ML789842.1:153954-174602 GCA_009831015.1 Picea engelmannii
CCAAATACCATAAACCCTTACATCAAACCATGTGCCACAACCTCACTGTTATGTAGCCTCAAGCTAAACCAACAACTTCAACAACACATCACAACCAAAATACCAATACCCATATGCCAAATACCAACAACAAAATACCAACTCTCTCCCACAACAAATCTGATATATGCAGCAATACTAAACAACCAATACCATCTCAAGAGATAAACCCTAGCTCTCAAAACATACCTAAACAAGATGTGCCATATCTCTCATAAATAGACCCCAACCATGTTGTCACACACCCACTACGGTAACTAAGATTTTCCGCTCTTTTTCTTTTCTTCCTTCTTTATCGGGGAATAGAATCCCTGAGTTTCTATGGGTCTGGTGCAGACCCTACCTTCGTTTATCCTTCCCCATGTGATCGTTGGCTATGACCACTGGCCTTACCAGAAAGGCCCTTTTGGCTTTCGTGATTCGGGGAATTGCGATGCAAGCGTTCCCCTGTTCTCTGTCTTTCAAAGTGCTAAAACCCGAAAAGAAGGGTCTAACCGATCGTCAAATTGATCAATGGCTCGAATTATATCCCGACACTCTACCTTTCAGGGTTTCGCATACCAGAAGACGAGGGGTTCATACCTTTCGGCTCCCTTGGTGCCGAAACACCGAAACCCACATATCTACTAAGCTCATTTCGAGGTCTCGCAAGTCGGGGTTTCGCGATATGCAAAGACAAGAGATCTCACACTTGAGTTCCTGGGAGCTGAAACTCCGATGCCTATCCACTCTGCTCAACTCATTTCAGGGTTTCGCTAAATGGGATTTTGCGATATGCATCTCGCACTTGAGTTCCCAGGAGCAGAAACTCCGAAGCCTATCCACTCTACTCCACTCATTTCGGGGTTTCGCTAATCAAGATTTTGCAATATGCGAAGACAAGAGGTCTCTCACTTGAGTTCCTGGGAGATGAAACTTTGAAGCACACACACACACACACACACACACACACACACACACACACATATATATAACGCTAAGTTCCTTCGGGGTTTCGCAAGTTGAGATTTCGTGATATGCGAAGACAGGGGGTCTTGCACTTGAGTTCCCAGGAACCAAATCTTTGAAGCCTATCCACTCTACTCCACTCATTTCAGGGTTTCTCTAATCAAGATTTCTTGATATGCGAGGACAGGAGGTCTCGCACTTGAGTTCCCGGGTGTCGAAACTCCGAAGCACATATATGTATATATAACGCTAAGTTCCTTAGGGGTTTCGCAAGTCGAGATTTCGTGATATGCGAAGAGAGAAGGTCTCGCACTCGAGTTCCCGGGAGACGAAACTCTGAAGCGCATATATATATATATATATATGTAACACTAAGTTCATTTCGGGGTTTCGCAAGTCAAGATTTTGCGATATGCGAAGACAGGAGGTCTCGCACTTGATTTCCCGGGAGTCGAAACTTCGAAACGCCGAAACCTGAGGGAACCATTCTCTCGGTACAAGGCTTCCAAACTTAGACTACAAAATCCTTCAATGGTTCTTGGGTAATTATCTCCAGACTGGGTGACCTGACTAAAAGGCCCTTCTTAAATTACTGAGCTATGAACTCTGTGATAGGGGTGAGGTAAGATCGTATGGTTTCTAAAATGGTAATCCTTTAAAGGAACTCACTTCGGCTCTTGAAGGTGAGGGAACTTCCCGGGAGGAGGTGCCTTCGGGAAGTCAAACCAGGGCATAGCATGAGTCGAATACATGGGGAAACCTCAAGGGAATGGGCTCATAATCTGAACTCATTCATTCTCTACATAAACCGATTATGGTCCTATATGTATGAGTATGCATCCATTATTTTTGGTCAAAACACCGGGGAAAACACTAATATACATAGATCATTTATGAGTGTGCAAACATGAGCATGCGTCCATTATATTCAATTCAAGACATGAGATATAAAACACTTATCAGAAAAACACCAGGTGTGACACGACTACTGAGAGGGGTGCTCGTTTCCACCCAACCGTAGGCTAAGTGATTCCAATCGGATTTACCACTAGCCACCCCCGAGCTGGACCAGGATGCTTTAAGACTCAGTCTCCTACTTCCCGCTTGTTGGAAGTTGAGGACAAAGGTTACTCCCCTTCTCCTCTGCTCATGACTCACTGTATTTTTCTGGAGTTCTTCTAGTTCTCCTTCCGCGATTCCTGTCGCACGCGCTCTGCTCTCCCTCTTTTCTCTCCCCTTCCACACTTCTTTCCTTGCCTTTTTCCTGCGAGGTTGCCTGTGGCACGAATTTTCCTGTCCAATGGTCAGGTCTGAGAGCTTCTATGGATGGGCGGTTCGCCCCCATCCCCTCATTTACTCTTGAGGAGCCTCCCCACCTACCATCTGGGTGGGTAATTCATTTCGGGGTCTGAGAATGAGCTTTGGTTTCCGAGCATGTACAAACCAGTACGGTTTCAGGTCGGTGGAAGTTAACATAGCCAGTCTCGGCCCCTTCCACCACCTCTCATCAGCCATCATGGTCCCTTTCAGCACATCCCCCTCCCAACAATCATGCGACACACATTCATGATATAATTTTCATTCATCGACCTTTTATACAAAGGTTTGTCAAATCAAACATTCACATCTTTGAGTCTGCCATAGTTCTTGGCCAATATAGTTATTTTTACAGATTGGGGGAAACAAGGTGTTACAAATCCCTCCCCCTTAAAGGAGCATCATCCTCGATGTTCTATCTATCAACATGACATGTATGTATAGAAGTAAACAAAATCAGATATGCCTGTTTCATGGCATCTTCCATTTCCCATGTCGCCTCATCTGGACCAAAATGTTTCCACTACACCTTGACCTATGCAATGGTTCGGTTCCTGAGCGGGGTTTCCTTTCTGTCCAGTATGCATTGAGGTTCTAGTAGGAATTCTCCCTCTGGTTCCACTTGGATCACAGACCAGTCAATTATATGATTATAATCATGTACATATTTCTTCAATAATGAAACATGGAAAACATTATGTGCTTTTACTATGGGAGGAAGTGCTAGCCTATAGGCTATAGGTCCCACTCTATCTAGAACTTCAAAGGGTCGACAATACCGAGGTGCCAACTTGGCATAAGCTCCCATCTTCAGGGAACTCTTCCTGGGTCTAACTTTAAGATATACGTGGTCTCCCACCTTGAACTCTCTTGGAGTTCTCTTTTGGTTGACGTAACTTTTCTGTCGGTTTTGAGCGACTTTTAAATTTTGTTTTATCTGAGTCACTTGTTGTTCCATTTTTTTCATCATGTCAGGTCCAATAGTAACTCTGTTTACAGGGTTACTCCAACTGACTGGAGTGTTGCATGACCTACCATAGAGGACTTCGAAAGGACTCATCTTCAGGGATTCTTGATAGCCGTTGTTGTAAGCGAATTCCACCAGTGGCAGGTAGTCTTCCGACTTTTTGGGTTGGTGCATTACATGCATCCTTAGCATGTCTTCTAATATTTGGTTCACTCTTTCTGTCTATCCATCGGTTTGAGGATGATAGGCGGTGCTAAACAATAATTTGGTCTCTAGAGCCACCATCAGGGATTTCCAAAAGTTGGAAGTAAATTTTGTGTCTCTGTCAGACACGATCTCCTTAGGCATACCATGTAGTCTGAATATCTCCTGCATGAATATGTGGGCGATGTCTATCACCTTGAAAGTTGACTTGACAGGGATAAAATGAGTGGACTTTCTCAATTTATCCACCACTACCATGATGGCGTCATTCTATTTGGTCGATGTTGGTAATCCGGTGATGAAATCCATGGAGATGGTTTTCCATTTCCATTCCGGAATTGGTAGAGGTTGTAATAATCCTGTTGGGTGTCAGTGTTCTGCTTTAACCTGTTGGCACTCTATGCATTTGGCTAAGTATTCGGCTATGTCTTTCTTCATTCCAGGCCAATAGAACTGTTTCCTGGTGGCTGTGATCATATTCTGGTATCCTGGATGACCAGTGTAGGGTGTTTTATGTAGTTTGTCCATTATGAACCTCTTCAAGTTGTCACAATCTGGAATATACAATCTGTTTCTGTAAGTTAGCAGACCTTCATCTATCATCTGGTAGCCTTCATACTTTATCCCTATGGGTTCTTGCTCCAGATACGAGGTCACGGTCTGGAAGAATATGTCTCACTGCTACCAGGTGAATTGTTTTCATACTTCGGCTAAGGGCATCAACCACCTTATTTTCTTTTCCTTTGATATGTTTGATTTCAAAATCAAACTCGCTAAGGAGGGCCATCCACCTAGATTGTCTGGAATTGAGCTTTGGTTGGTTAAACATATATCGTAATCCATAGTGATTTGTCATAAGTACGAATTTCCTTCCCAGGAGGTAATGCCTCCACATTTTTAAGGTGTGTACTATGGCGACCAGCTCTAGATCATGGGTCACATAGTTGACTTCGTGCTCATTCAATTTTCAGGATTGATAGCAAACAACACTTCTGCCTTGCATAAGGACTCCTCCGAGCCCTTCCTTGCAGGCATCTGTGCACATGAGGAAGTCACCTTCGGGATCAACGATCTTCAACATGGGTGCATGGGTCAGTAGATGTTTTAGGAATTGAAATCTTTCTTCACATTCTTGTGTCCACGTGAATTTAGCTTCTTTCTTTTGGAGGGAAATGATTGGACAACCAATCYTGGAGAATCCTTTTATAAATCTCCTATAATATCCTACTAAGCCCATAAAGGACCTGATATCTGAAACGTCCTTTRGAGTAGGCCATTCCATAATAGACCTGATCTTGTCAGGGTCTACTGCTACTCCTTCTTCAGATATGACATKGCCCAAGTAATGTATTTGATTCTGGAAAAAGTCGCACTTGCTAAATTTGGCATAGAGCTGATGTTCTCTTAGCACTTGAAGTACTAGCCTAAGATGTTCCTCATGTTCCTCTGTATTCTTGGAATAAATTAATATATTGTCAATAAAAACCAGTACAAATTTGTCTAGGAATTTGCTGAGCACATTGTTCATCAAGCACATAAAAGTGGCAGGGGCATTGGTTAATCCAAATGGTACTACCACAAACTCATAGTGACCATATCTCRTCCTGAAGGCAGTTTTGTGGATGTCTTCTCCCTTGATTCAGACTTGATAGTATCCATATCTCAAGTCAATCTTTGAGAATATGGAAGAACCTCCCAATTGATCGAACAAGTCATCGATCYTGGGTAAGGGGTACTTGTTCTTTATGGTTACCTTATTGAGTTGTCTGTAATCTATGCATAGTCGGAGGGTACCGTCTTTCTTTTTCACAAACATAACTGGTGCTCCCCAGGGAGAACGCTGGGTCGGATATAGACTTTGTCCATCATTTATTTCAATTGTAATTTAAGCTCAACTAGCTTGGGTGTGCTGATCCTGTAGGATGTTCTAAACATTGGCACCGCTCCTGGTGCAAGTTCTATCGAGAAGTCAATGTCCCTTCTCGAAGGTAGATCCGGTACCTCTTCCGGAAATACATCTCTATGTTCTCTTAGTATGGGATGGTCCTCGAGGCTTGGTTTGTCATTTTCAATTAATTCTAATACCTGTATTTCATATAGTGGACATCCCTCTTTGCAATATTTCCTCATTTGAAGAGTTGATATTCGTCTCACTGAGATAGGTTTTTGGATCCCTTGAAGGGTTATCCTTCTTCCTCCTTCACTCACACATTCTAAGGTTTTATGGTAACAGTCCATTCTGGCTCTATATGTGGCTAGCCAGTCCATACCGATCAATAGGTCATACGACCCTAGGGGTAGTATATTAAGGGTTGCTTGGGTGGGGAATTTACCCATAGTAAACTTGCAGGCTGGTATGACCTTTGCTACCTTTCTTTTGGTGCCAATGGCTAACTGCACCACTGATGGCTTGGCGTGTTTATGTGGCTATAATTTACACTTATCAACAACCTTAGGGGCTATTTAACTCAAATTTGAACCTAGGTCGATTAGAATAGACACTAGATGGTTGGTGATCATACCTTCTATCTCCACCACTGAAGCTTGGTGGTCAGCTTGTTTATTATCCACGACTGCATAAATTTGTGGCATACTCCTGGCCACATCATTGATGGTGGTAGCTTCTTGAACATTGTAAATTCTTCGGCTGTTTTGTTGTCGGTGAGGGCAGTCCCTCAGTAGATGCTCTTCTCCACAACCCCAACATTTCAAGGGTTCTTTCTTTGGGTTATCACTCCTTCCTGGGGTAGATCCAAAAGGTTTATTTCCACTCTGGCAGGGGAAATTCTGCTGATGTACACTTCAGGTTGGGAAGCTCATCCTTGAGTCCTTTTTATAATTTTTAAATCTTGGGGATTTAAACCCCTTTTTACGGAATCCCGAACTATTCTTCTTCTTCAAGCCTTCTCGAGGTTATGTCCGATGCCCAAGCTGTTCATAACAATATCTTTCCTTTCAGATAGTGTCTTTGGCTCATCAAACTCAATCATATTCTGATAGTCCTTGGGTAGTCCGATGATGAATTGTTGCACCTTTTCCTTTTCTGCTTTTATATAGGGTACGTACCTCAACAACTCGAGGAATCTGCTGACATATTCCTCTATGGTGAGTTTCCCTAGCTTGAGTTCATAGAATTCTTTAGTCTTTTCGTCGAAATACTTTTCTGATGAATACTTCTTCCTAAAGTATCTCTCAAACCGTTCCCAAGACAAGCCCTCTTCATGAATCCCTTTTACATTCTTAAGGTCTTCCCACCAGATGGAAGCCTTTTCATTCAAGTTGAAGGCGGCCACTCGGGCCTTCAAATTTTCTGAGAAGTCATGGACTCTGAAATACTTTTTTAGTCCAAGCAACCAGGCCTCTGCTTCCTCTCCCTTCTTTATTTCACCGTCAAAAGAGGGTGGTTTGACCTTCCTGAATTCTTCGAGATTATGGTTCTTAGAATGCTTCCGCTTCTTCAGTTTTCTTCAGGAATAGGAGCTAGTCCTACTGCTAGAAGATCCCTCGGAGTCACCTGCTTCCTTTCCATAGGGATCGTCTAATGCTTGTCCCTTATCTTTGGGGTGGACTTTTCTCGAGATGCTCTTCCCAGTGTGGTAACTTAAAAGACCACGTTTTTGTATCTCAGGTGGACTTCGACTTTTCTTTGTCTGTCGTCAGTCCACGTGACTAGTATCAGGTTCATGCTGTAATTTCCTTTGTATGTCGGATAAACTCTATAGTAAGACTGCATTAATTTCCGTTTGTTTCTCTTGCTCTTTTATCATCCTCTCGTTGTCGGCCTTGCAGCTCTGTAGTTCGACCATGAGGCTCCTCACAGTCTTAGCTAGATCTAGAGGGGTCCCTACCGCCCTCCTTTCTTCAGACTCTTCGTCTCTATTGTGGGAGCCATCCCCCACTTCACGGTGAGTCACCATTCTATGCATCTACAGTTTCCCGCAGGTGATCTCCCGCTTGTGTGCAAAAGAAAACAAATGCTTGTTGTTAGTTAACATTTATATTCATTCATAACCAGTACATAATTCATATTTTTCACATGCACACACACAATAGGAGTTTTCCTTCTTAACTTAGACTTGTGATTAAGGGGGTTAAGATAGAGGGTTACTCCTACTAAGAGTACTTCTAATGGAGTATTTGCGCAATCGGTTCATGAGCCCAAGTAGGCCAAGTGTTGTAACCATGCTCTGATACCAATTTGTCACACACCCACTACGGTAACTAAGATTTTCAGCTCTTTTTCTTTTCTTCCTTCTTTATCGGGGATTAGAATCTCTGATTTTCTATGGATCTGGTGCAGACCCTACCTTCCCTTATCCTTCCCCATGTGATCATTGGCTATGACCACTGGCCTTACCAGAAAGGCCCTTTTGTCTTTCGCGATTCAGGGAATCACGATGCAAGTGTTCCCATGTTCTCCGTCTTTCGAAGTGCCGAAACCCGAAAAGAAGGGTCTAACCGATCGTCGAATTGATCAATGGCTCGGATTATATCCCAGAACTCTACCTTTCGAGGTTTCGCATACCGAAAGACGAGGGGTTCATACCCTTCGGTTCCCTTGGTGTCGAAACACCAAAACCCACATATCTACTAAGCTCATTTCGGGGTCTCGCAAGTCGGGGTTTCACGATATGCAAAGACAAGAGATCTCATGCTTGAGTTCCCGGGAGCCGAAACTCCGACGCTTATCCACTTTGCTCAACTCATTTTGGGGTTTCGCTCATCGGGATTTCGCGATATGCGAAGACATGAGATCTCGCGCTTGAGTTCCTGGGATCCGAAACTCCGAAGCCTATCCACTCTACTCCACTCATTTCAGGGTTTCGCTAATCGAGATTTTGCGATATGCGAAGACAGGAGGTCTCACACTTGAGTTCCTAGGAGCTGAAACTCCGAAGCACATACACACACACACACACACACACACACACATATACATATATATAACGCTAAGTTCCTTCGGGGTTTCGCAAGTCGGGATTTCGTGATATGCGAAGATAGGGGGTCTTGGACTTGAGTTCTCGGGAGCCAAAACTCCAAAACCTATCCACTCTACTCCACTCATTTCGGGGTTTCGCTAATCGGGATTTCACGATATGCGAGGATAGGAGGTCTCGCACTTGAGTTCCTGGGAGCCGAAACTCCGAAGCACATATATGTATCTATAACGCTAAGTTCCTTTGGGGTTTCGCAAGTCAAGATTTCATGATATGCGAAGATAGGAGGTCTCGCACTTGATTTCTCGGGAGCCAAAACTCCAAAACACCGAAACCTGAGGGAACCATTCTCTCGGTACAAGGCTTCCAAACTTACACTGCAAAATCCTTCAACGGTTCTTGGGTAATTATCCCCAGACTGGGTGACCTGACTAAAAATCCCTTCTTAAATTACCGAGCTATGAATTATGTGACAGGGGTGAGGTAAGTTCGTATGGTTTTTAAAATGGTAGTCCTTTAAAGGAACTCGCTCCAGCTCTGGAAGGTGAGGGAACTTCCCGGGAGGAGGTGCCTTCGGGAAATCAAACCAGGGCATAGTGTGAGTCGAATACATGGGGCAACCTCAAGGGAACGGGCTCATAATCTGAACTCATTCATTCTCTACGTAAACCGATTATGGTCCTATATGTATGAGTATGCATCCATTATTTCTGGTCAAAACACCGGGTAAAACACTAACATACATAAATCATTTATGAGTGTGCAAACATGAGCATGCATCCATTATATTCAATTCAAGACATGAGATATAAAACACTTATCAGAAAAACACCAGGTGTGACAGGACTGCTGAGAGGGGTGCTCGTTTCCACCCAACCTTAGGCTGAGTGATTCCAATCAGATTTACCACTAGCCACCCCCGAGCTAGACCACGATGCTTTGAGACTCAGTCTCCTACTTCTTTCTCGTCGGAAGTCGAGGACAAAGGTTACTCCCCTTCTCCTTTGCTCATGACTCACTGTATTTTTCTGGAGTTCTTCTGTTTCTCCTTCCGCGATTCTTGTGGCGCGCACTCTGCTCTCCCTCTTTTCTCTCCCCTTCCACACTTCTTTCCTTGCCTTTTTCCTGCGAGGTTGCGTGTGGCACGAATTTTCCTGTCCGATGGTAAGGTCTGAGAGCTTCTACGGATGGGTGGTTTGCCCCCATCCCCTCATTTACTCTTGAGGATCCTCCCCACCTACCATCCGGGCGGGTAATTCATTCAGGGGTTTGAGAGTGATCTTTGGTTTCCGAGCATGTACAAACCAGTACAGTTTCGGGTCAGTGGAAGTTAACACAACCATTCCCGACCCCTTCCACCACCTCTCATCAACCATCGTGGTCCCTTTCAGTACATCCCCCTCCTAGCAATCATGCGACACACATTCATGATATAATTTTCATTCATCGACCTTTTATAGAAAGGTCTGTCAAATCAAACATTCACATCTTTGAGTTTGCCATAGTCCTTGGCCAATATAGTTATTTTTACAGACTGGGGGAAACAGGGTGTTACACATGTTGTTGCCACAATTTTTCTACCGCACTTCTTCTACCGTGATTTTTCTGTCGCACTTTTTTTGCCGAGAATTTTTTGCCACACTTTTTCTACTGCGATTTTTCTGCCGCACTTTTTCTGCTGCAATTTTTCTGTCACACTTTTCTGCCGCACCTTTTCGGCTGGAATTTTCTCTATCAATAAAACCTGCCCAAATAACCTTTCACAAAATAGATATTGAATGATATTCAATAGGTTCAAGTGTGATTAAATGAGAGAGCCTTTCCTCTTATTTATACTTTTATGTAGCATTCCACTTTCCTTATTTTAGGGAGTTTTCCATTAACTTTATTATTTAAATAATTTCTTTTACAAACACTTTGACTAATTTGACCTTTTGGGGCTTCTAGATGACTCATGAGGGTTCTCCAAATTCACATGGCTATAACTCTCTAACCGTGAGGAGTTATGTGACGTTCCTCATACCACCGGAAATGGCATGACATGTACTATCTATCTAGAATAGTCTTACCTGCAAATATATCAAAACTCATACCATTATCCATCAAACAATCTTGGGTCCATTACCCAAACCTTTGTGTTATCGGAATTCTCTACCAGACTTTCTTCAAGGGTTGCCATCAATGACAACCAACCCAGTTAATCAATAATATCCCCCTTTGGCATTGATGGCAACACTCTGATGCAATACTGAAGTCGTGTCATGCAATACTGAAGTCATATCACTCATGCTCGCTCTGTGACCATCGCTCCCCCTGGAACCATGCCTCTGTGCTCTGCATTTGATAAATATCTCCCCCTTTGTCATCAATGGAAAAGGTATATTTCCATCCAAGGATTCTCCCCCTAACTGAAGTGTCCTTGGGGATAATCCCTGTTGCACCTCTTTCGTCAACTTGGTAAGAAGAATCGAGGTGCTTGCAAGCTCAGCTAGGTCTGGTGAGCAGGACAATTGTAAAAGGAAAGAGTTAGAGAAAGAAAACAAAAACTAGAATTAATAATTAAACTAAGAGATGCAATAAAAACAAAATTCATGAGCATAGGGACATATAAACAAAAAGAACCAAAAGACCCATGTCACCAATGTTTGAGGCTGATCTATTGATGAAAACAAAGCACCAAGAAGAAAGGGGACTATGAGTCCCTTCTTCCTCCAAGGGAAGGCTCTTGGACCCTCACTAGCATTATTAGGTCTTTGACCAGCCCACCATTCAGATCCAGCCCAGATTTGAGGGTCAAATTGGCTTGGGAGCTGAACCATAAGTGGTTGGGAGGCCGACCACTTCCATAAATGCACCGTTTAGCAGGTGCGCGGATTTTTGCGCTAACAATCACGCATTGTGCGCCTGTGCGCGATTTCTACGTTCCTGTTCTGCGCATGTGCACGCATGACCAATGCCTGCAAAGCGCTCTTCAATTTTTCACTACTTTGTATAGTTTTTGACCTTTTTTGAATGCTGTGGTATTAATTCAGGTCCATGAATGACTTCATCACTGTTTGACGACGCTGAGTTCTTGTAACCATGTGTTGACGAAATTTCAGTGATAACAGATGCCCCCTGATGGATGAGGTTAGGAGCATACATATAGCTGAAATCCATCAATGTTTCTTCTACTGAGAATGTGGTTGTAAGAGAGAGTAATAGTGTGATTGTCCAGAGCGATCCGTTGGAGGGAAAAAGGAACTGGTAGAACCCGACCTTCCATGAGGTGTGTAAAATATAAAACTGTATACAAACGAGGCAGGCATGCCCCATGCTCGTGTCATGTAACGCTGAAAAAGATGACTGAAGCATTGGTGTAGACAACTGCAGCACCCTCGGGGGTGGTTGTGATAAAGGCAAAAGACAATTCTGCAAATGAACATACTCTGAATAGTAGGCAGTGATCACGGTAATAAGTAGCAGCGATTATGTGGGCATTGATAGCCCAGCCAAGTTCAGAGGTCTTTGGCAAATGAGAGAAATAACTACAATAGTCGCAAAGTAAGACCCACCGTAACATGAGAAAGTGTTGGCGTCGAATGTTATGGGGGTCAACGACAGCAGGGAGCAATGGTGTTTCACCCTATGCCGTCCGAGATCTCTCATTGAGTGGAGAATGAGAATCAAGATACTGTCGCCCTTCTGGAAAATTGTGCTGATGTCGACAAAAGGGGAACACGACTCCCAGAAGAAAAGGGCTTCGTGAAATCTACTAAGGTGAGGAAGTGGCAGAGGTACATGGATGAAGTCAAGATGTGGGAAGACTCAAGACTGCCCTTGGTTGGAGGATGTATGAGATAAAAAGTGGCCACAACCGTGCAACGAGGTCGAGTGTCAGGGGTACGACAAGACCGGTGATAAGTTGTGCCAGAGGCGGGACAAGGTGAACAAATTTAGAGGGTAGAGATAAGTGACCTGTGGGGTACTCTGAAGATATGGACGATGTCGGGCAAGGGAAGATGATAAGTAGTGCTCCAACCAAGGGTGACATGGGTTGCGGCTAGCCAAAAAGAGGGAAGCAAGTCGCCAAAGGTGACGACAAAAAGGGTAATGTAACGACTAAAGAATAAAGGTGTTTGTACAATAAATAACGAATAATTGGGGAGAAATGTACAAATACAGAAACGGGTGCCCTAGTGTGATATGGGTGGCCCATGTAGGGCAGAATTTGCTTGGAAAACCTGATGAAGGGTGGGGGCCCCATTGGTGAGCTTCTATATGAGGTAGGTGAAATGAAGGTAGGTTCGCAGATGGGCAAACTGATTGTGGATGAAATGGAGGGTTCATGATATTGCGGAGGTGCAAGTAAAAAGTAGAACCAGGAAGAGATAGTCTGGGAGTCCATGTGGGAAAGCTAGCAAAATGAGGAGAAGGAGTATGTGGTTGATTCGCGACATGTTGAAAGACTATCGGGACTCCCATCCCTAAAAGATTTTGGAAAAGCAGCATGAGTGTCAAAAGTGTCAAAAGGTACTATGAATGGGACAACTCATGTGGGTAAGAATGCTACTGGGTAATAGTACCGAAGATTCAAATGGAGGTGTGGGTATTGCAGAGCCGGGAATGGGGATCCTAGAGGCAAATATCAGAGGTTGTGACTGGAAATGCAAGTGCGATATAGCGGGAAAGACTACATGCCAGTATTGAGTAGATACCTGAAGGGGTTGTGCCAATGTATGATGATCAAGTACCTGCACACATGAAAACCAACTACCCAAAGTGAATAATATCTGAAGAGAATCGACGATATGAGCATGTATTTGTTAAGCGTGAATAGGTGCATGCATACCTGACCAGGGTATGAAAAAAAAGGCGCCCCGGGGGCTCAGGATGAAAAGAGGCCCAGGGACTGCTGTGATGTAGATGACGGGATGTTGATCCTGTGGGTGAAGATGAATTGAAAAATGGACACCATGGGCTCTCGAAATGGTGAGTGGAAGTTTGGCAAAAGGCCTATATATAGCTGTAGGGCCCACATTGCCACCTCATTTGTACCTGCTGCAATAGTGACTGGACGAGCATTTTTCAGAGGAGAGTTGGAGATTCAGAGAGGACGAGGCATCCGATTGGTGATTAGCGAGCGTTAGGTTAGTGGTCTGATCGTCCTGCATAGAAATAGGGTTTCATTTTTTAGGCAGGGGCTGTATGGGGGGGCCGTACAGAGATATTTAAGGGATATGGGCCCACATGTGCAGGCGATTCGGTGATAGGTGCACACATGTGTGCACCTGTCCACCGGATATACGTGCATGGGGGCGTGGTAGAGGGAATTTAGGGCGCGCTCTAAGGGCGCGCCTGTGAGTTGAACAGGTGCACACAAGTGCACGTCTGTAGGTTGAATAGGTGCACAGTGGTGCACGCCTGTATGGTGAACAAGTGCACTTGGGAGAGCGCCTGTGAAGCAAATAGGTGCGCACTGATGCACACCTGTGTAGGCGCACATGGGTGCGCACCTGTGTAGTGAACAGGTGCGCATGTGTGCGTGCCTGTGGGTAACAAAACCGCGCCTAGGAGGCAAGGTTGAGGTGTATAAAAAATGATTCTTTTTGATGTTGTTGATGGTTTCTTGAGCTGATATAGGACTCTGTTGTTGTGGCTGCAGGTGGACTGTTGTGACAATGCCAGTGGGCTGGCGAGAGCGAGATTAGTCTTAGTTGCGAGACACCGTGGCTATTGAGGAGCCCGGTGTGCATGCGACTTTGGTAACCTGTGGGTTGCTAAAGTTCTTTGAGTTCCTGTTGATACGGGCACATGAGTATCTTCTACAGTTCCTGATCCAGATGTGGAGTCCGAAGCTGCACTGCTTCCTCGTGCGAGGATAGCAGATCCCCTTCACTGTGGTGGAGGATGTATATTTCTTGACTGGGCTCCCATTCCGGGGAATGCCCCTACCGGCTGAGCCAGTGTTGCCTATGGATACGTCGCTCGCCACTATTGGCCAGAGATATTGTTCAGGTCAGAACTTTATGTCCGGGACGGTGGTGAGTATATCGTCGATAGATGCCCTGGTGCATCGTTGTATAGCAGCGATGATTGTACGAGTATACGGGTCACTGGCGACCCAGTGGATCAGTGGTGGCCAGCTTCTGGTGCTGGAGAGAGTGTTGGCCGGCGAGCGTTTCGCTTGGGGTCTTACGCTACATGCGAGGATGGTGGCACAGTTGGACCACTGTCGGTCTACTGATACAGGGGAGTTTGCGTTCGAGTCCATTCTAGTGGCCTAGTTTCTAGAGAGGGTGCCGATGTTGCGCCCGAGGATTCTATTGGGTGCGCCTGGGGCACGAGAGCCGCGGTTGAGGCGGTGTTCGACGGTGTTGCTTCACCATGGTGGTGGCGAAGGTGGCCACTTCTTTTCGGCAGAGGCGGCACAGGTATGGCGACAGATGCCGCAGGTGATTTTGCGTTACCCCTATGCTGGGGTGGACTTCCGGGATGATTCGGACATGGTGCTACCTCCATGCGAGGTGTTTGATCATCGAGGTATGTTTAGTGTTTATGCGTATGTTTTTGCTATTTTTTTTTTGAGATCGCAGTCCATATGTATATGATATGGATGCTGATACTATCTTTTGTTTGTTTGCGTGTGCAGATGTGGCACCTCGCGGGCACGAGGTAGAGTTGCAGCAAGCACCAGAGAGACCGCCGTGGGGAGAGAGACGTAGGTGTGATGAGGCCGTGGTACGACCAGCTGAGCTAGAGAGGGAAGCGAGGAGGCACCGGTTTGATGACCCTGGTGCTGGGCCATCACATGCTCCTCCGGCGGCTGTCGGAGTGGATTTTGAGGATATACGCCGTCGGCTGGAGACGGTATTACAGGACATGCCTGAGGGCCTATGGTCTCGCATTCAGGACGAGACGTTCTTGGAGCATTGTGTGGGGGTTCCGCCGCCATGGCGGGCCATCGTGCGACGAGTAGCAGTGGTTGCGGCGATGACGAGCGGACGACTGCCGCCAGGGCAGGAGGGGCCTATAGGGGGTGGGCCACCACCTCTTGGGGCAGGTGTTGGTGGGCTGCCACCGCCTGAGGGAGGAGCAGGTGGTGGCGCTTTAGAGGCACCGTGAGTGGTGCTTTGATGTATATATAGAATTTTTTTGTGTATATAGGCTAGTGAGCCCATTTTGTACCGAGGAGCCCATTTTGTACCGAGGTGCTGCATTGGCCTGCGGATACGTGTATTTTTTGTATGTAAACAGTCAGATGGCACTATGGACCTATAGATATACATGAGTATACTTTTTGAGATTGATGTGGTGTTTACATGTTTTTGGTTAATGTTTTGATGATGTCTATTCTATGTATATGCTGTGACAGGATTGTGATATGTTTATGTATATGTAGAGGTAGCTTGATGTGATATATGCCAGTCTAACACAATATTAGCTAGGTTATCTGTGATTTGATTCAATTGTCTTAGAATATGTGTAAATGTAATGGAATCAAAATGTCGAGATAAAAGCCTAACCTGCAGGTATTTGTGAAAGAGGCAAGGATCACGGACGCGGTACACATTGTTGAGCTGGAGAACGACTAGTTGAGAGTCAAGGAAGACGCTAAGGTGACAAATATAATGATGCTGGGCGTTGGACAGGAGGCCAATGACAGCAGTGTATTCGGCTTGGTTTTTGGTTGCTGACCCCAAACATATGCCGCTCGAATGGAGCATTTCATGTGAGGGGGTGTAGAGAGCCCAAGAAGCCGAAGCGAGATTTTGTGTCCAACGGTTGGCGCCGTCGGCGTAACCGATGTGGAAGGCTGGTGGAGGAAGCATCTATCAATAGCACAAAGGATAGTTTAGACGTGAGGGAAGGAAAAAAAGATTAAAAAATGCTAGAAAAGAAATAACCTAAAGTAGAATGACTACTTTTAAGCATAAAATTTCTTGAGATACAACCCGTTGACAGGTTCTTTGAGAGAGAGGCCTTCGGGAGAGGCCAGGATATATGCGCCTTTGGTGAGGCAATGTTGAATGATGTATGGGCCATGCTAGAGTGATTCGAATTTACCATGGCCGTAGGTATCATGAGCGATATCGTAAGCCAGGATGAGGTCGCCTTCGCGAAATGAGCGAAGGTTGACATGGCAATAAAAGGTAGCCTTGGATCATTTTTTAGCTGCCTCGTTGTTCTGTAAGGAAGATCGACGATCTTCATCCAGAGACTTCAAGTTCAACAAGCGCTGCTCCATTGGAGCAGTGTCAGTTAATAGCTCAATTGCGGTGCGTAAGGTGGGAATTTCGCACTCGATGGGGAGAGTGGCCTCAACCCCATGGACTAGATGAAATGGTGTGAATCCAGTAGCAGTTTTCACAACCATTCGGTAAGCCCATAGCGTAGAAAATAACATATGATGCCAATTGGTTTTATGTTTATTAACCGTGCGCTATAACATGGTCTTGAAGACTTTGTTAACTGCCTCAACCTATCCGTTAGACTGAGGGTAATATGGTGAGGCAAACTCGTGAGAGAAGCCTAACCGAGATGAGAGTTCGACGAAGATCTCATTCTTGAAGTGTTTCCCATGGTCGGAAATGAGTTGGAGGGGTACTCCAAAGCGGGATATGACGTGGTTAAAGAAAAAATGTACTGCAGTGTCAGCGGTGTTGTTGAAAGTTGGCATAGCTTCTGCCCATTTGGTGAAGTAATCAACGACGACAATGATGTACTTGTGACCATTGCTGGAGGGGGGATTACAAGTCATGAAGTCGATGCCCCATTTACAAAAAGGGTCGGCAGTAATGACAGGGTGAAGAAGAGCAGGGGGAGCTCGGGCTTTGTTGGCATAGAGCCGACATTGCTCACATCGTTTGATGACATGAATGCAATCAGGAAACAAGGTAGGCCAAAAGTAATCGGCTCGGATAATCTTTTGAGTAGTGGAGATGCCCGAAAGATGCCCCCCACATGTGCCGTTGTGGCAGTCGTTTAAGACTCTATCAGCCTCGTCAATAGTCAGACATCGACGAAGAATGGTGTTGACGCCCCACCGGTATAGGATGTCTTTGATAAGAAGGTAGCGGGGGGCCTGATGGCGAATATGTCGACGATCATCTCGTGAAAGGTGGTTACCGAAATTTTGAGTTCGGAGGTAGACGAGGAGGTCGCCGTACCAAGGATCATCTGAAGTGATGTAAAAGAGATGTTCGTCGGGAAATTTGGTGTTGACGGTGGCACTGGTGGTGTTAGAGGGGAGGGCCGTGACAAGTTCGACGAGAACGAGGTCCTGCTTACTCTTAGGTGTTGAGAACTTGAGGTCATATTCCTGAAGGATAACGATCCATCGAGCGAATTTGTCGTTAACTTGCCGACGACTGAGCAAGTACTGCATAGGGTTGGAATCTGTGAAAACCTTTGTGGTACGAAGCAAAATGTAATGGCGCAGTTTCTGGACTGCGAGGACAACTGCAAGAGCAATTTTCTCTCCGTGTTTATATTTCAAGGGTGGCCCTGAGAGGTTTTTACTAACGTAATAAATGACATGTTCACGATTGTCATCTCCGAGCTGGACGACGATGCCAGCTACTGATACAGCTGATGCTGATACGTAGAGGATATAGTCATGATTATAGTCAGGTGCACTAATTAAAGGTGCATTTGAAAGCGTTGCTTTAAGATCGTCAAATGACTGTTGGGCATGGTCGTCCCAGTGAAAAGGGATGTCGTGACGTAGTAAGTGAAGAAAACCGTGTGCGCGTATGGCGTAATCAGGGACAAAGAATCTAAGAAAGTTAGCTTTGCCTTGTAGACTCTGAAGTTGTCGTAAATTCCGGGGAGGTGGAATTTCGGTGATAGCTTGGACTTTGAGGGGGTCCACGGTAATACCGCTTTGGGAAACAATAAAACCGAGGAGGTGCCCTGCTGTGACACAGAACACACACTTGAGAGGATTCAAGTGGATGTTGTACTGACAAAACCATTGAAAGATGATTCGTAAATCATCGAGATGCTGGGTGCGTTTCTTGGATCGAGCTGTGAGTTCGTCCAAGTAGGCGAGGATGATATTAGCCAGATCATGAAATATGTATGTCATTGCCCACTGGAAAGTTGCACCGGCATTCTTTAAGCCGAAAGGCATGAAACGATATGCAAAAGTACCCCACGGGGTATTGAATGCGGTTTTATACTGATCGGCTGGGTGGATTTGAATTTGATTATAGCCAGAGAAACTGTCCATAAAGGAGAGAGCCTCGTGGCCGGTGCAATCGTCGATAATTTGATCGATGAATTGCGTTGGAAAGTTGTCTTTGGGACAAGCGTGATTGAGATCGCGAAAGTCTGTGCAAACGCGGATAGTGCTCTATTTTTTGTTAACGGGTACAGGGTGGGAAACCCATGAGGTATAGGTGATGGGGTAAATGAACCTGGCAGCGCGTAACTTGTCAATTTCGGCTTTGATAGCCATTGCTTTGGATGGGTGTAGCGGTCACTGTTTTTGGCGAACTGGTGTAATGTCGGGCCAGTTGTCGATGCAATGCTCGACAATAGAGGGATCGAGGCCAGGCATTTCTGTGTATGACCAGGCGAAAATATCCCTATATTCCTGGAACAGGGCTTTATATGCGGCGATTTCCTGAGGAGTGCAAGCAGCTCCAATGGTGATTTCTTTGATAATGCCATTTTGAATGGAAATGTCGATTTTGATGGTGGGGGAAATGTTGGCCATATTGCCTTCTTCAAAAGCATCAGGGGTAGGAATGGGATTGTTGAACCAGTCGATAGGCCCTGATGGGATAAAATACTTGGTTTCGACCGCGTAAATGGGGTTGTGGTTAGGAGGCATGGGGGCTTCCTGTGGGGAGAAGAGTGCGCGATGGTGTAGCACCTCCCAGGGAGAATCTGGGTGGTTTAACTCTTCTAGTATTTCTTCATCACATTGGAAGTGACGGGAATACAAGGGGTCATGAGGAGTGATCTCGGTGCTAGTGGTCATGTGGTTGCCCCCTGGTGAAGGAGCAGGGGGAACGTTGTTAGGAGATGGTGAGGATTCACTCGACATAAACCATATATTGAAGTACTGAGGGGTACCCGTAGTGGTTGGGTGGAGAGTGTCTGTAGGGGAATGAGTGGGAGAGTTGGGGGGTGAATCTTCAGATACATCATCTAGGAACCATGGAGGTGTTGGGAGTGCCTCTGGTTCGGGAGAAATGACATGAAGAGCCTCTAGTGACAAGGTAAGGTCAATTATCGCCTATGCGGGTCGGTGAAGCAGGGTCAATTGATGTTGCCTGTATTCAAGGATCATAGGACACTGGTATGTAAAATGAGCTAATGAATCGCAGAGAGAGCAAGGACGTCTCATACGTTCATTGACGGAAGTGGTGACATAACGAATGTCTGTGATATTTTTGGAGGAGGACGTGGCAGGACTGGGGTTGTTCTGGAAGTTCTGGCTTATGGCGACTAATGTCTGCCGAAATCATGGCAGTGCTAGGAAATGATGGGTATAATGGCCATACTTTGAACATATAGCACAAGCATATTTGGTCCTCAACCCTTTACTATTGGAAGGGTGGGTGGTAGTGACGGGACTAGCAGTAGTGGCGGGCATTGGGGGAGTTTGATTGAGGGGGACCAAATTCCGTAATTTAGGTAGTGATGGATAGTTGTTGGTTTGGTGGCCCTCTTTCTCACATAGTTCACAAGGTGGTGGGATGCGTGGAGGAAGTGGAGTGGTGGGCTCCTTCTTCTTTCTCCTGCCCCCAGCTGTAGTAGGGGGGTTAGTGAGTGGGGGGGTGGTGGGGGTAAGGATGGGAATCGTCATGGGGATTCCTTCTTGGGGGGGAAGGGATGGTCGAGGGACCATCTCTGGTGGGTGTAAATACCAAAATGGGATTGCTAATACCATATTAGGTAGTGTGAGCGTTGCATCTACCTGAAACGCTTCGATACCGGGTGGAGGGTAAAAGAAGGGAATTTGAGTGAGGGGTTGGGGAACTGTCTCCCAAACTGGACTATGTCCTTGGGGAGAGGTGGAATCGTGGACTGGTGGGGTCGACGAGTGTCCATGAGGTTCTTGAGGGGGGGGTTCTACGACGAGTGGGACGTCAGGTATGGTAGAAGCCTCTGTAGGAGGAAGGGTATCCTCTGTGTGAGTTCCATTAGATGATATGACACACACTTGATTGGAAGGGTGTAGGAGTGGTGGTGCTCCATGATATGTTCCTAATAAGGATGGATCTTTAAAAATCCCAGGACCC
>ML789842.1:179730-230320 GCA_009831015.1 Picea engelmannii
TTCCCGTGGAAGCGGTTTTGTAAAGACGTCTACCACTTGTTGTTTTGTGCCCACATATTCAACTCTGATGTTATTCTCTGCAACCTGTTCCTGTAGAAAGTGATACTTGATTGGAATGTGATTCATCTTGGAGTGCATCACTGGGTTCTTTCAGATATTGTTGGCACTTGTATTATCACAATAGATTGGAATGGGCTCATCATACTCAACCTGTATATATGTCAGAGTTTGTTTCATCCATAGAACTTGTGTACAACATGTTTTTGCTGCAATATACTCTACCTCGACTATAGATAAGGATACTGATGATTGTTTCTTGATTAGCCATGATACTAAACACTCACCCAAGTAGAACGCTGCTCCATTGGTGTAATATTCCTAGGTCGAACCCAATTGTAAATTTAAATGCAAATGTACTTAAGTTGGTGAGTTGTTTGATATCATTTTTTTATGCACCTTTCATGGCATAATTCACACATGTACTGCACAGTAAAATGATGAAATGTGCACATTCCTGGATACTACGCATGATATTGAGGCCAAGGAGCCTTTTGTATATATGTTGCATTTTATAGGTTGGTGAGCCAGTTATTATAAGTTAGGATGCTTATGTTTTGATTAGGCCGGAGAGCCTAGATGTTAAAGGCCAATATGCCTATTTTTGTACATGTCTCATAATTAATATAAGATACATCGCTGCGCGTAGACCGACCACGATAAAATATATGGGGGACTAAACTCCACTTGTTAGGGAAAGGGAGGGGCTAAGTTAAGGAAATGAGCTAAGCTAGGGAGATTAAGCCAAAAAGGAATATTATATTAATATTTATTAAATATAAAGTATGGATAGTTATGTTATCCTAAGTTCTAAAGTTGGGGACAAGTGGGCCAAAGTAACTTCCAACATGACAAGTGTCAAGTTGGGGACATGCATACATATTGTTGGGACTTAGTTCATTTCCTGAAATCTTTTCCATCATTTTTTCCTTCCATCATTCAGTCATCCAGTCAATCATCCATGAGCATGCACACACCCATTGAGCCATCTTTCGTATCTTCATGACTGTACCTGAACTTGTATCCATAGCCATTTTGTGTTGGTGTATATGGTTAGCTTGGGAGATGGAATGAAGAAGCGGGTTGTCAGGCCCGTGGGATATTAAAGAGGTGGGTTGTCAGGCCCATGAGCAATTCTATGGGTGAGAGAATTGTTGGGAATTGATTTCCTGAAGGTGCTAAAAGACAACTATAGTGCTCTGAGACTTCCTGTCCGGCATGTTGCTGAAGTTGGGAAAGGAAGTGCGACAACCGAAGGACTGTTAAGCAGAGAAGTGGCACACTTCCTGGGTGGGATAGGCATGTGGGGAATGATGGTATGTAGGTTTTTAGTTTGATTTAGCACCTGAGACAGAGTATTTCCTGTTGTCTATGATCCTTTAGCCTGGTTAGGAATCCCTTTACCCGGGTGGAGTTTAGTCCCAGCTCGGGGGTGACTCACTGTTGAGAGTGATTAATAGTGTGGTCTAAGGCTGGGAGCTTTGTGGAAGGTCTTGACACAGTTGGTGACATTCTTACCAAGATAAGTTCCAATTGTGTGATAAATTTACATGCTGCACTGTTATTTACTTGCTTATTTTTATGGGTTATCATATGTGCGGTTATAACTGTGTTTATTTTTATGGGTATTTCGTGTATATGCTGCATGTATATTTTTACTGTTATGTCAGTGTGAATCCATGCATTTACAAATTTATTTGGTTGTTTATGTTTTATATATATGTTTCTGCAAGAGTTCTGTGTGTATATATTTTAATTGCATGCAGTTCGAAAATTTTATGTGGCATAGCTCAGTTGGATACTGGGTATGTTAAGTATGTTTTGCAGAGAGAACGAAAGAGTTCTCTGGCATATCATGGCCCGACATGGATTGTCGGGGACATTAAAACTGGTGCTTCGTTGGTCATTAATGCAACCTGCCCAATCTGCATCTATGTAGGAAATAAGCGACAGATCCTTTCCTTTTGGATACCATAATCCAAACTTTTCTGTTCCTTTGAGATATTTGAAAATCCTCTTCACTACTACGACATGTGATTCCTTTGGTGTTGCATGAAATCGTGCCATCTGTCCAACTACATTCATTACATATGGTCTGGATGCTGTCACATATAGTAAGCTACCAATCTAGCTCTGTTCCTTGTAACCTATCCATCTTCATTCAATTTATTTTGAATACCCACTTTGTGCCAATCACATTCTTATTCTTTGGTATTGAAACCAATTCCCAAGTGTCATTCTTCTTTATTTGATCCAATTCTTCATCCATGGCCTTATTCGAAAAATTCATCCTTGTTGACCTCTTAAAAAATGTTTGGTTCAATCGTAGATGAGAGTGCTAGGTGTGTTTGTTCTGGTGAACAAATTCTTCTTCTAGTCTCAGCTCCTGCATCTTTGTTTCAAATAATCTGATCTGAAGGATGATTCTTCTATACTCATTTGCTAGGTGTCTTTGGAGGCACTTGCCGAAATTTCTCTTCTACTTTTTTCTGATCCTCTTCATCTTCCCCTTCTACTTCTTATTCGTAAAGTCGTTTCATTGATTCATTTTCTTCTTCCTTCAATTCTCGTCCACTCATTTCATCAATTGTTACATTGATACTTTCCAAAACTTTGTTCAATCTCAGATTGTAATACTTGTATGCTTTCCTTAAACTTGAGTAACCAACAAATACCCCTTTTTCCAAACGAGAGTCAAACTTTCCCATTCTTCCATATTCTCTTTTGATGTAGCATTTGCTTCCAAATACTCTAAAATGCTTCACATTTGTTGGTCTTTCTTTCCATAGCTCGTAGGGAGTTTTGTCATTTGTTTTTGAGCATTATTATGTTTTTAATCTGAACTATTTGATGCATTGCATGTGTACAAAAAATATCTATCAATTTGGAATACATTAGAATTATTTGAGTCATTTCCTATGTAATTAACATCCATAATGTTCCTTTGTCTTTGAACCAATCTATGAATCCATCCTCTCGTCCACTGTCATATATCTACCCAAAATTGCTAAGTGTTCTTACTAATCCATCTCTGTCTATACTGTCCAAGACTCTACTCCACAATTGTCCATAATGCTGACCCATTTATCACTATACTATCATGAAGTCTTCACTACTACAAATGATTGTACTTCTTCTAACTGACTGCTCTAGATTTGTCTTCTCAAACTCTGCAAGCTGCTCGAAGGATGGTTTTTTGGTTTGTCACAACTATCGCATAAACTCCCCCTATCTAATATTCATATTACCTGGGAGTCTCTAAGCCAGATGTCTCAGAACAAATCCTGCTCTAATGTGTATCCAACTCCCTAATTCTCTAGCTACAACCAGAAGGAGGCTACAACCCCTATGTTCTTTGACTACAACCACCTATCCTTGCCTCATCCAACTGCCCTGAAATATAAATGCCAAATGTAGACAACCTGTCTCTGTCACTGAATCAACCACTTCCACTGTCAACCTGTTACTGTCAACTTGTACCAATAACCTGTAACAACCTGTACCAATCAACGTTCACCAAACAACCTGTACCAATAACCTGAACCAACATGTACCATGCATCAACCATGCATCGACTGCACATCAACTATGAATCATCAATATGTACCAAAATCATCAACTATACACCTCATATATGTGCCTACTCATCAACTACTTGTCTCAACCATGTACCCAACATATACCTCAACCATATACCAAAGACATACACCAATATAACCATAAAAAATTCATCACTCTATTCATAAACCAAATACCATCAAACCTTACATCAAACCATGTGCCATAACCTCACTGTTATGTAGCCCCAATCTAAATCAACAACTTCAACAACACATCACAACCAAAAGACCAATACCCATATGCCAAATACCAACAACAAAATACCAACTGTATCCCTCAACAAATCTGATATATGTAGCAATATTGAACATCCAATACCATCTCAAGAGCTAAACCCTAGCTCACAAAACATACCTCAAACAAGATGTGCCATATCTCTCATAAATAGACCCCAACCATGTTGCTGCCGTGCTTTTTCTGTCGAGAAATTTTTGCCGCACTTTTTCTGCCACAATTTTTCTGTCACACTTTTCTTCCTCAATATTTCTGCCACACTTTTCCTACCGCGATTTTTCTGTCACACTTTTCCTGCCACAATTTTCTCTATCAATAACACTTACCCAAATAACCTTTCACAAAATAGATATTGAATGATATTCAATAGGTTCAAGTGTGATTAAATGAGAGAGTCTTGCCTCTTATTTATACTTTCATGTAACATCCCACTTTCCTTATTTTAGAGAGTTCTCCAGTAACTTTATTATTTAAATAATTTCTTTTGCAAACACTTTGACTAGTTTGACCTTTTGGGGCTTCTAGATGACTCATGAGGGTTCTCCAACTTCACATGGCCATAACTCTCTAACTGTGAGGAGTTATGTGACGTTCCACATACCACCGAAAATGGCATGACATGTACTATCCATATAAAATAGTCTTACATGCAAATATATCAAAACTCATACATTATCCATCAAACAAAATTGGGTTCATTACCCAAACCTTTTTGTTATCAGAATTCCCTACCAGACTTTCTTCAAGGGTTGACATCAATGACAACCAACCCTATTAATCAACAATCTCCCCCTTTGGCATTGATGCAAACACTTTGATGCAATATTGAAGACATGTCATGTAATACTAAAGTCATATCACTCATGCTCCTGCTGTGACCATCGCTCCCTCTGGAACCATGCCTCTATGCTATTCATATGATAAATCTCTCCCCATTTGTCATCAATGGAAAATGTATCTTTCCAATCGAGGATGCTCCCCCTAACTGAACTGTCCTTGGGGATACTCCCCCTGATTGAACACTTCCTGAAACTACTCTCCTCACCTGAACTGTCCTCTTTATGGTGCTTCCTCGTGTAAATCTAAGACATATAAGATAAGCATTCAAAAGCATTCATTTTGGAGTAGAAATTACTTCGAGTCTCTAGAAAAGATACTCAAACGCTTCCCGTGGAAGTAGTTTTGTAAATATGTCTATCACTTGTTCTTTTGTGCTCACATATTCAACTCTGATGTTCTTCTTTGCAACCTGTTCCCATAGAAAGTGATACTTGATTGGAATGTGCTTCCTCTTCACTGCTGCGACATGTGATTCCTTTGGTGTTGCTTAAAATCATGCCACCTGTCCAACTACATGCGTTACATATGGTCTGGATGTTGTCACATATAGTAAGCTACCAATCTAGATATGTTCCTTGTAACATGTCCATCTTCATTCAATTTATTTCTGAATACCCACTTTGTGCCAATCACATTATTATTCTTTGGTCTTGGAACCAATTCCTAAGTGTCATTCTTCTCTATTTGATCCAGTTCTTTATCCATGGACTTATTCAAAAATTCGTCCTTGTTGGCCTCTTCAAAAATGTTTGGTTCAATCGTAGATGAGAGTGATAGGTGAATTTATTCTTGTGAATGGATTGTTCTTCTAGTCTCAACTCCTGCATCTTTGTTTACGATAATATGATATGAAGAATGATTCTTCTATAATCGTTTGCTAGGTGTCTTTGGAGGCACTTGCCAAAATTTCTCTCCTACTTCTGTCTGATCCTCTTCATCTTCCCTTTCTACTTCTTCTTCGTAAAGCTGTTCCATTGATTCATTTTCTTCTTCCTTTAATTCTCGTCCACCTATTCCATCAATTATTACATTGATGCTTTCCACAACTTTGTTCAATCTCAGATTGTAACACTTGTATGCTTTCCTTGTACTTGAGTAACCAACAAGTACTCCTTTGTCCAAACGAGAGTCGAACTTTCCCATGCTTCCATCTTCTCTTTTGATGTAGAATTTTCTTCCAAATACTCTGAAATGATTCACATTTGTTGGTCTTTCTTTCCATAGCTCGTAGGGAGTTTTTTCATTGTTGTTTTTGAGCATTATTCTGTTTTGAATCTGAACTATTGTATGCACTACATTTGTCCAAAAAATATCTATCAATTTTGAATCCATTAGAATTGTTCGTGCCATTTCCTGTGTAATTAACATCCATAATGTTCCTTTGTCTCTGAACCACTCTCTGAACCAATCTATGAATCCATGCTCTAATCCACTGTCATATATCTATCCAAACCTGCTAAGTGTTCTTATGAATCCATCTCTATATATACTATCCAAGACTCTACTACACAATTTCAAATAATGCCGACCCATTTATCACTATACTATCATGAAGTCTTCACTACTACAACCGATTGTACTTCTTCTAACTGACTTCTCTAGATCTGTCTTCTCAAATTCCGCAAGCTGCTCGAAGGATGGTTCTTTGGTCTGTCATATCTATCACATAGACCCCCCCTGTCTAATATTCATATTACATGAGAGTCTCTAATCTGAATGGCTCAAAACAATTCCTTCTTTGATGTGTATTCATCATCATCTTCATTGGTAGATTCATCATCTCTCGAAGCTCCGACTTCTTTCTTTCTGTCTGTGGATTCATCTTTCACTACAATGCCCGAAAGTACAATCTCTTGATCCTGTTCCTTATTTACTTGTCCTTTTTTTCTTTTAGTTACTTTCCAAACCTCTCTGTATGTGACATCTTTCTATTTTTCTGTAGAATTTTCTTCATCTCATTTTATTGCCAATCTTGTGATCTCTGGGACCTGGTCTTTGTTCACCTGTTCTTCATGTTTTCTTATCCATACTTTCTTATATATGATATTAGTGTTCTCTTTCATGGAATTATCGATCATGCTTCTACAACCACTAGCTATGTGTCCATCGTTATGAAATTTGTAACATTCAATGTTACATGGGGCCACATGCACTTCTTTCTTGAACATTTCTTTTATAATCCCTGCAATCTACAACCTTATGTCTAAAATTAGTACAATAAAAACAATGACGATAATTTTTTTTTGCATACCTGGGAGTGAATGATGTTCTTTGTGGTGTAGTATTTATAAATTTCTTCCTTGACTGATCATGAACATGATTGAAGCTTCTTTGTGGCTTGAACTTGGATGGTCTTCTTGAAGATGTATCTTTAATAGTTTTCTTAGATTTTGGTTGACCATGATTCATTCCTTTGAGTGCTTTTTCATAACTCTTTCTATTTTATTCATTCTTCTTTTCCATCAACCTAGAGTACTTCTCTTCATTCTCCATAACCGATGTGGATGTTTCTACCTCTTCAATGTTCTTGTTGATCTTGATGATTTTACTTCTCAATGTGACAACTTCTTATTCAAGCTTCTCAACCTCTTATTCTTTCTTCATTATTTGAGACTTCATGACTTCTTCTGTTCTTTTTGCTTCTTCAAGCTGAATTTTTAATGTGATTATTTCTTCTTCAAGTCCTTTCTCTTCTTGACCAAACTCTGCCCCAAGCTGGTTTAGATCCTTAGTTCTTTCCTTAAGATGATCTGTCAATATCTTCTCTCTCATTTATGCTTCTTCCTTCTATGTTGCTATGTTGGCTTCCAAATATCGCTTTTGATATTCAAGATTTTCTTCTCTCTCATCAATTCTTTCTTGAGTGAATTGTTTTCTTCTCTTAGTTCATCTAAATCACTAATCATTTCTTCTTCATAATTGTCTTCCTTTTCAATTAGTTTTTTTGTCTCATTTTCTTCATGGCATTCTATTTCAAGATGTCCGCATTTTTCACAATTAAAACAAAACAACATACCTCTGGTGATTATGTACTCTTCATATTCTAAATCTCTTTGACATGGTGAACATAATTATTCTTGTTCTATATCTGCATCTTATTTGGCATTTTCTGAATCTATGATGGGTGAAGAATATATGTCATGTAACTTATCCCAAAGTTCTTTGGCTGATGAACATTTACCAACCTTTTCTCTTACCGGATTAGGTAATCCTTCCCAGATGAAATCCATTGCTATTTTGTTATTCATCTTCAATTCCTTCTTAGCTGTAGTCTTTGCCCTTTTTGAACTATCATATCCTGTAACGACTCATAGCCAAATATAATGCCCCTGTGCCTGTAAAAATACTTTCGTCCTTCTACTCCACATCTCATACTTTAAACCATTCTGACCATTGAACAATGGTAGTCCATTCTCAGAATAATCCATGATCTCCTTCCAGTGGTTAAACTGTTTCCTGAAGGAACATGCTCTGATACCAATTGTTGGATTACTGAGAGGGGGGGTGAATCGGTAATAGAGAAATGCAATCCTTTTTCACCATAAAATGCAATTTTTATATCAATGTAGCATTATCATCCAATAGTTGTAGAGTAAATAAACAATGAACAAATTGGAAATCATACAATACACAGTACACCAATGTTTTACGTTGAATCCCAAAGAGGAAGAAAACCAAAGAATTCTTTTTCTTATATGTCTTTAAGAATTACATTCATTGGAAACACCAACTTCCTTTGTTTTCTAGCTGCAATTGGAAGGAGGCTCCAATTTCCTTTGTTTTTTAGCTGTAACTGGAAGGAGGCTCCAATCCCCTAGTTTCTCAAGATACAGCCTGATGGAAGCTCCAACTCCCTAATTCTCTGCCTACAACTAGAAGGAGGCTACAACCCCCTATGTTATCCGACTACAACCAAAAGGTGGCTACAACCACCTGTTCTTGTCTCATCCAACCGCCCTGAAATATAAATTCCAAATGTAGACAACCTGTCACTGTCTTTGAGTCAACCACTGCCATTTTCAACCTGTACCAATAATCTGTAACAACCTGTACCAATCAACCTGCACCAAACAACATGCACCAAACAACCTGTACCAATAACTTGAACAAACATTTAACATGCATCAACTGCACACCATATATGACTCATCAATATGTACCAACATCATCAACTATACACCTCATGTATGTTCCAACTCATCAACTACTTGTCTCAACCATGTACCCAACATGTACCTCAAGCATATACTAAAGACATACACCAATATAACCATAAAAAATTCATCACTCTATCCATAAACCAAATACCATAAACCCTTACATCAAACCATGTGCCACAACCTCACTGTTATGTAGCCTCAAGCTAAACCAACAACTTTAGCAACACATCACAACCAAAAGACCAATACCCATATGCCAAGTACCAACAACAAAATACCAACTGTATCCCTCAACAAATCTAATATATGCAACAATATTGAACATCCAATACCATCTTAAGAGCTAAACCCTAGCTCACAAAACATACCTCAAACAAGATGTGCCATATCTCTCATAAATAGACCCCAACCATGTTTTTGCCGTGATTTTTCTATCGCACTTCTTCTGCCGCGATTTTTCTGCAGCACTTTTTCTACCGCGATTTTTTTGTCGCACTTTTTCTACCACACTTTTGCTTCTACACTTTTCCTGCCACACTTTTCTCTATGAATAATACCTGCCCAAATAAAATTTCACAAAATAAATATTCAATGATATTCAATAGGTTCAAGTGTGATTAAATGAGAAAGCCTTGCCTCTTATTTATACTTTCATGTAACATCCCACTTTCCTTATTTTAGAGAGTTCTCCATTAACTTTATTATTTGAATAATTTATTTTGCAAACACTTTGACTAATTTGACCTTTTGAGGCTTCTAGATGACTCATGAGGGTTCTCCAACTTCACATGGCCATAAATCTCTAACCGTGAGGATTTATGTGACGTTCCACATGCCATCGGAAATGACATGACATGTACTATCCATATAGAATAGTCTTACCTACAAATATATCGAAAATATTACCATTATCCATCAAACCAACTTGGGTCCATTACGCAAACCTTTGTGTTACTGGAATTCGCTACCAGACTTTCTTCAAGGGTTGACATCAATGAAAACCAACCTAATTAATCAACAAATTTGAGTTGTGGAAGCTCAACATAGAGGACCTTCTTGTAGACAAAGAACAATGGATCGTCATGTATCCTGGTACATAGCCTATTGGTACGCAACCTATTGGAACATTGTCAACTAGTACACAACCTATTAGTACATAGACTGCTAGTACACCACCTATTGGTATGTCGAAGGAAGAATGGGTAAAGTTGGACAAAAGAGCAAGGAGTACTATTTGACTCTATCTGGAAGATTCAGTGTTGTTGAATGTCTCGGGAGAATCTATGGCCAAGGAACTATGGGATAATTTAGGGAATTTGTATCAATCAAAGTCCCTGGTAAACAAGTTATTTCTTCAAAATAAGTTGTATCATATTAGGATGGAAGATTGAGATTCTATGACAGAACATCTAAATTCTTTAATACTCTGGTAAGTCAACTCCTATCTGTTAATATTACGATTGCAGAAGAATATAAGTGTATCACTTTGTTATGTTCTTTTCCAGACCCTTGGGATAATCTGGTTGTAGCAATTAGTAGTACCACTAAGTCTACATTGAAGTATGAGGATGTAGTTGCATCCTTGTTACCTAAAGAGATGAGGCGGAAAAGCATGGATAGTCAGAGCACAAATGATTTATTTTTAAGAGGTTGTACCGAAGACATGAATCCTAGTAAGTCTTTAGGGAGGGGGGGGGGGAGATCTAGATCTACAGGTAGATCTAAGTCTCCATGAAAATCTCCGAGGAAATGCTAGAAGTGTGGTAAAACAGGGCATTATAAGAAAGATTGCAAGTCTAAGAAGGTTGATAAACCAAAGGGATATGATAATACCTCTTCCATAGAGGAGAAAACCTCCACTGAAGAAGAAGGTGATGTTTACCTGGCATCTACAAGTACACATGTAGACCATGGTGTATGGTTAATCGACTCAGGTGCGCCATATCATATGACTCCTCACAAGGAGTGGTTCTGTGAATATGAAAAATATGATGGTGGTGATGTATTCCTAGGAGATGAATCGACAACCAAAATCATGGGACGTGGAAGGGTTAACTTGTTGCTAAAATATGGAAGGATTAGAACTCTCACTGGGGTTCTGCACATTCCAAAACTAGTCAGGAGCTTAATATTTGTAAGCAAGTTAGATGATGCAGGAGTGGATACTGTAATGGGAAAGGGAACTTGCAAGATGGTACGAGGGGAAATGGTGTTGATGAGGAGAGTTCGGTGTGGAACTCTGTACAAGTTGTTGGGAAGCACTTATACTAATGGGTGCAATGGTTATGTTGTCCATGAGTAGAGAAATAAAGAAGACAAGACAAATACTATCCCTGGAAAGAAGACCATGATGTGGCATCAAAGACTGATGTATATTGGAGAAAAGGGCCTTTGAACACTACATGGTAAAGGTATGGTTGAAGGTATGTCTAATTGCACTTTGGATTTTGATTTCTGTGAACATTTCATATATGGTAAACAAAATCGAGTAATATTCCCATCTGGTGCTACAAGAGAAAAGGGGATATTAGAGTTGATACACAATGATGTGTTTGGACATGTGCCTATTCCATCACTAGGTAAATCTATGTATTATGTTTCATTCATAGATGATTTCTCAAGGAACACATGGATTTATTTTCTTAGAAATAAATCTGAGTTATTTGATAAGTTTAAAGAGTTTAAGGCTCTGGTAGAAAATCAGACAGAGAAGAAAATAAAGGTATTGATGACAGATAATGGTGGAGAATTTTGCTGAAATGAATTCGAAGAATTTTGTAAGAAGTGTGGTATATCAAGGTAGAAGACTACTCCATACACACCTCAACAGAATGGAGTTGCAGAAAGATGAACATGATACTCATGGAAAAATCAAGGAGCATGCTTAGTGGTGCCAAGTTAGGACAAGAATTATGGGCAAAGGCAGCGGGTACAACATGTTACCTGGCCAATCGATCACCCTCATCAGTGCTGGATGATAAAACTCCACATGAGGTATGGAGTGGTAAGACACCCTCTCTTGAACGTGTCATAGTGTTTTGGTTGTGATGCTTATGTACATGTTCCAAAGGAAAATAGGATTAAGCTGGATAATAAAGCTGAAAAATGTATCTTTATGGGTTATAAAGATGGTGTGAAAGGTTATAAGCTTTGGAACCCATAAACTGAGAAGACTGTTTATAGTCGAGATGTTGTTTTCAAAGAGTTAAAATATGTTTCCAAACAAGAATTCCTACCAAGTCAAGAAGAACCTGAGAAAATAGAGCTTGAGTTGGATGATGCAAAATCTGAATCATCTGAAGAAGAAGAACCTCATACCCCAGTATTGAGAAGATCAACGAGGGAAAGAGGGAAAATAGAAAGGTATAGTCCACCTGATTTTTGTTCTAATTTTGTTTTATCTATTACTGGTGATGATCCTAGAACTGCCAGGGAAGCAGTTAATTTAGAGGATAGTAAACTTTGGAAGAAGGCCATGGTTGAAGAAATGGATGCCTTGGATAAGAATGAGGCATGGGATATAATTGAGTTGTCAGCTGGAAGAAAATATGTTGGTAGAAAATGGTTGTTTAAGAAGAAGTTTAATGCATAAGGAAAAGTGGAGAAATACAAAGCTCGGTTAGTAGCAAAAGGTTATTCCCAGGTAGAGGGAATTGACTTTGGTGAGATTTTTTCTCATGTTTCCACGTTAACTTCTATTAGATTTATTTTATCTATTGCTGTTGCTTTTGATCTTGAAGTGGAACAGATGGATATGAAGACATTATTCCCACCTGGGATATGGAAGAATAAATCTACATGAAGCAACCAGAAGGCTTTGTAGTGAAGGTAAATAAAGCGCTGGTCTGTAAGATAAAGAAGTCACTATATGGTTTGAAGCAATCACCTAGGATGTGGTACCAAAATTTTGACACATACATCCTTGGATTGGGATTTGTGAGAAGTAGGGCTGATCGTTGTGTATATTCCAAGCAGGTTGGCAATCACTTCATTTATGTAGTGTTGTATGTTGATGACATGTTGCTGGTAGTAAATAACATGGATGTTATCAAGGAGGTGAAATCACAACTATCCTCCAAATTTGACATGAAGGATCTCGATGCTGCTAAATTCATTATGGGAATCGATATTAAAAGAGATCATGAAAACATGAAACTCTGGTTGAATTAGAGAAAATGTGTTGAGACAATATTGCAGAGGTTTAATATGCATGGAAGTAAACAGGGCAAGGTTCCTATTCCTATAGGTGTAAATTTATCTGCAGATTAGTGTCCCAAGACACAGAAAAAAGAAGAGGACATGTCTCATGTTCTATATACCAGTGAAGTTGGCAGTTTGATGTATGCAATGGTCTGTACTAGACCAGACATTGCACATGTAGTGGGAGTTTTGAGCAGGTATATGTCAAAACCAGGGAAGGAGCATTGGACAATAGTAAAGAGGTTCTTCAAGTATTTGCGTGGAACTACCAATTATGGATTGTGCTACCAAGGAAGACCATGATTGGACATAGTGGTGGACATACATGGGTTTGTTGATGCAGACTGGGTTGGATATATATATCGCAGAATATCCACAAGTGGGTATGTGTTTAACCTATTTGGAGGAGAAATCAGTTGGATGAGAAAAATACAGGCTATAGTGGCACTCTCAACTATAGAAGCTGAATACATGACAACCAATCATGCAAGCAAGGAAGTAGTATGGTTACAGAGATTGTGTTCAAGTATTGGGTTGGTACAAAAAGAAGTGAGATTAGAGTGTGACAGTCAGAGTGCAATATTCCCGGCAAATAAACCTTCTTATCATTCGAATACAAAGAATATTTATCTTCAATATCACTTTGTGAGAGACATGGTTGAAGAAAAGAAGGTGTCATTGGAAAAGGTTGACACTTTGAAGAATGTTGCAGACTCATTGACAAAGTCTGTGAGCACAGAGAATTTATTTTGGTGTAGAGTAATAATGGGCATTTCTGCCTTGGATTGTTGACTATGTAACCCTGTGAAAGAAAAAAACAAGTGGGAGAATGTTGGGTATGTGAAATATTCTTTGCATGTGTGTGTGTGGGAGCGTTAGATTCGACAACCGCGTCTGAAGATCCCAACTTCCTTTGAAATTTGTGTCGTGTGCGTCAGGCACTTTTTTGTGGGGGTCCCAGGGGGTGCCAAGTTCGCCCTCTGGTTACGTGCAATGTTTGGCTCTGGGGGGCATCGCCCCAAAATTGTTTTTGGGCGTTTTTTGCTATTTTAGCGGATTTTTCTATTTTTATCATTTTTCTAAGTTAATCCTGGATTAAGGGATTAGGGTTTTGGTAGCTACAAAATACCTACAAAATTGTATATATTGTATGGTGAATGGTGAAATTAATACAATAAAGAGTTGAAAGGTGCGGCACCAAGGAAGGCTGGTTTTCTACCAGTTAAGGGTTTCTAGCATAAATATCTGTGTACTATGTGTATGATCCATTGATTAATTTATGTTTTTCTTAAGAATCTGTATGCCTTTATTTACTTCACAGGTTTAAAACTTACAATGGTGAAGCAAAGAGAGGAATATGTATCCGATTCTTTTTCAGGTTGCGATCTAGATCATAAGCAAGAATTGATAAAGATAATTTCTAACGAGGATGAGCTATTTCAGGAATCAATAGGGTTGCCTCCCAAGAGGGGAGTTGAGCATGAAATTTATTTGTAGTAGGATTCTCCTCTTCCTAATATTGGTGTGAAATAGGTCTTTCAGTGGGGAGGCAAGCTACATAAATCCTTTGAGACATTGAAATAGAAAATAAGTACCAGACCAATTTTGGCTCTGTCGGATCTGCAACAACCATTGTAAATACATATCAATGCAAGTGGATATGTCATGGGAGAAATCTTGATGCAAAGAGGTAAACCTATTTGTTACCATTTTGAAACTTTTACTGAAGCAATAATTAACTATCCAACATATGATAAAGAATTGTATGCTTTGGTACAAAGTGTGAAAAATGGAAGCATTACTTAATGGGGAGGGAAACAATAATTCATACAGATCATCAACCATTACAATATTTACAATCCCAAACCAAGCTACAACAATCATGACACTTTAGGTGGATGGGTTTCTTACAATAATTTCATTTGGTAATTAAGTATAAGAAGGGCATTCATAACAAGGTTGCATATATGTTATCAAGACCAATAATCAATGCATCTACAATACTAAAACATGATTCTTTAGCTCATGAGAGTTTTGTTGAACAATATGTTAGAGATGATGAATTTAAAGATGTGTATGAAGCTCTAACTCATGGCAGTCAAAACAAAGAATTGGATTATCATGTGCATGATAATTTATTAGATCATCTTGGAAATCTTTGTATACCCAGGGATGAAAGAGAAAATGTAATCAAGGAATCCCATACATATCTTATTTCTAGTCATTTCGGGGTAGGAAAGACAATAACACAATTGAAAATATATTGTTATTGGCCTTGAATGAATGAAACCATTTCCAAGTATGTAAAAGGGTTTGTTTTGTGTGCCACAAGTAAACCTAGAGAAATAAAGTTGGGGTTATATACACCACTTCCACTACCTTCTCAACCATGGGAATGTGTGTCCATGGATTTTGTAAGGGGTTTGTCGATGTCCAAAACATGTCATGATTACTTGTATTTTAGGGTGGATAGGTTCAGTAAGATGTGTATCTTAATACCTTACAAGAAGAAAGTCACAACTAAACAAACAACACAATTGTTCTTTGCTAATGTTTGGGTTCATTTTTGGTTTCCTACATCTATTGTATGTGATAGAGACTCTCGATTCTTGGGGAAGTTTTGGTATAGTTTGTGGGAGTTAATGGACACTAAATTAAAAAATAGTGTTGCATTTCATCTGCAAACAGATGGACAAACATAAGTGGTGAACATGACAGTGGCACATTTTCTACGAGGGTATTGCAGTAAACATCCTAAGTTGTGGGATGAAAAATTGCACTATCTACAACATGCCTATAATCATGCCATGCATTCTTCTACTCAGATATATCATGTTGAAACATGTTTGGGATACTTTCCTAAATCACCTATGGAGTTTGCTTTTGGAGAAGTGAGTAAAGAGGATTGACAAGATGATGTTGACAAAGCTAAGAGGTTCGTTCAAAGGATCCAACAAGTACATCAGGAAGTACCAGAACAATTGGAGAAGAGTCAAGACAAGTATAAGGCAAGGCATGGTAAGCATTGGGTTGATCATCTGTTCCAAGTTGGTGATCAAGTATGGTTACATATCAACAAGGACAGAATGAAGTGTGAAGGTAAAAAGCTCAAACCAATCTGGTATGGTCCATTTGAAATTTTGGAGAAGATTGGTACTAACGCCTTTCATTTAGATCTTCCATATTATATGCAAATGTATTCAATGGTGAATGTTGATAATTTGAAGCTTTATGAGCCTCCTATGATTATGGATAAAGATGAAGATGTTCAATTTCTAAGAGTTGATGATTTTTCTCCTGAGTACTTAGATAAGTTGCAGGAAGATGTTATCCTTGACAAAAGAATAAGGACTTCGCAACAGGGTGATGTGGAGTATGTTTGACTTGGTATTAAAGGGGTAAAACCAAGCAAAGCAAGATGGATCGAGATCGAGAAAGTGAGGGAGATTTATCCTCACTTAGTTGTTGAGTAATCCAGAATTTTGGTGGTCCAAAAGGCTTCCAGTGCGGAGGAATGATCTAGATGGATCTAGGAATGCTCAAAACTTGATCATCTCAAATGCAAATGAAAATGAATTCATTGTGTAGAGCTTGACGAGATATTTCCAATGCAATTTGAAGGGCCTCGTCATGTGAAGAAGTTATGATGTTTTGAATATTTTGACCAATAGACAAAAACTCAAACAAGGCAAGAGATGTGGTATCACCAGAGGTTGACACATGGTATCACTGAAATGATGACAATGGAATTAAGAATGACATGAGCCAGGTATGGTGCTAACATGGAATAGTATGAATGGACACATGACATGTGCCAGGTGTCTGTACGATGTTAACGTGGTAGGTGATGGGTGGTAGTATGTGCTGACGTGGCACTGACAGGTGGAAGTAACATGACGTTGATGCAAACGGGTTACATGGTGATGATATGGACCAATTAGAGGCTACCACATGGCATCTGGCCAATGTTGGCAAGGGGTATTAAATTATTTGGAGTGGAAGGGAATTGAATCTCCGACCTTAGTGGTAATATTCCAACAACTTTAACCACACACCCAAACCAACCGGGCTACATGACACTTGTAAAGTGTATTGGGAATTAATATATTTACGTTTTGGTTATAATTTTTTTCCAAAAATAGAGTCTGCAAGGTTTGAGCCTACGAACTTTGCCCAATATTCCAACTCCTTTACACTATATGTGCCTACCATTGCACCATGTGCACCCATTGGTTAAGCCAACCAATGACATTGTAATAAATTTTGAATTAATGACCATCCAAGCATATAGGGAGTTGGTGGGGTTTTGAACTGTTGACCTCCCCTATTTAAATGAGGCCCCCGATCCAATGCAGGACATATATTTGCGTGCTAAAAAGGAGAGCGATATTGCATTTGAATGCATGCAAGGAGATGTTGTATATTTGGTTTTGCATCATTTTTTGTGCCATAGAGATCTTTGAAAGAAGTATAGAGTGTTTACATTCAAAAGTTTCATTTTTTCAAGATGAAGATGATTTTGACACTCATATCTGAGTTTGAGAAGCATATAAGAAGGTTATTGTAAAAACACAAGTTAGAGTCATTATTGTATCAAGCATTTGAGCATTAAAAGAGAAGTATCTCATTTGGAAGCAGACTTAGAGACATAGCCCAAGAGGGGTGAACTCTGTTAAAAACTTGTGGAATGTGCCTTATTCTTGTTATTTATATTTCACTTAGTTTATCGCAATTTATTTATCATTAATGAGGTTTTGGATAAGTAAGTGAATTCATATGTTATTTTGCAAATAGTCAAGACATCTTAATTTTTTGAATTAGGTTACCCCAGATAAGGATCTAATGTCTACAACTTTTGCCCATCGACATGTTTGCAAACATGCCAAAAATGTCACCTTCAATAAGAACAACTTTGCATAATAGTATAAGAGCAAGGTCATCAGTTGGACCAACAATTGTATCCCATAGCACCTAATTGACCATTAAGATAAGTATTTAAAGTTGATTCTTGACCAACACAATACATACATCCAACCAAATATGGTTGTTGGTGACAAAGTAGAGGTCACCACTACACTTTCTCTTCCAAGATGATGACATCACACATGAGATCAACACTTGGACATGTGTGATAAAAAGACAAAATCCAAAGGGTTACATCTTCATGTTCATCAAAGCAAATAATCAACTAGAAGAATTACCAAATATCGAAGAGAAAGTAGTTGTGACCAAGGTGGCCACCAGAAGGGCCAAAGCACATGAAAATATGAAGTAAATGGTTATTAAAGATAATAATAGTTTAGATTTAGACAATGAGAAAATATTTAAGGGAACTTCTACCACCCCTCTTCCACCACTGTTTAAAACCAACATTCCAAATATTTTTTTTTCACCAGCAAAGACATTAAGGAAAGTGTTCACCATATAATCAACCTCTTCAAAAATATCAATGTCACAAGAAGCCTTGCACTCATCAACCTTTGAGAGTCAAACCACCCAATATCCTAGCAAGGAGTATCATGGAAAAATAAATAAAGTCACACCATCTAGTTCTCCAACTACACAAAATGGCTTCAATTGTATAGGAGATACATAAATCTATAGTGTCAACCATGTCTATCATAGACGTTAAGGACATGAGAACATAGCAATTGAAACCCACAAAGAACCTTGGATTTCCACCCAATTAGGTAGAGGTAACAAAATATCTATTTTCTAATATAACATTTTCTCTTTTGAGTTTTATTCTGCGTGTTAAGGATTCCACAGATAAGGACATGGTTGAGATACCATATGTTGATGACATCCTCCTTCCAAATGGATGCACGATCATAAAATTTGAGGTACATGATACCACAGAGAGTGGTCATCCTTCCCTAGGTGGTGATGGTCACAAAAGTCAAGGCTATCACTCAAATATAAGTAGCGATCAATGAGAATCCACTTAGATGGCCATGAACTTAATAGACCAAGGAATAAAAATATGTATCGAAGGGATGATGAAGAACCAAAAAGGCCTAAAGATATAGGTAGAGAACCATTAATGGTGTCTTCACAAGATATTATAGAAGAAGAAGGAGAGTACAAGAAATGCATGAATCTCTTCAAGAACAAGGCAAGAAAGAGGTAACACAACCACAGGTTGTGACTAGGATCATTGGGGTTGAGTCTGGATTTTTACACTTTACTTTGGCTCACAATACCACCCTAGCAATGATAATAGATATTTCATGGAATGCTCAATATGGATAAAATTTTGATGGCATGTCAACAAAATTTTGACATTATGCAATACATAATCCTTGATACACAATAAAGGATCAAGAACATAACTCTAGGATCGAGTATTGCTTGTAACATCCCCAGTTTTAATCCCCATTAATTTTAATGTGATCGTGTGAATGTGATTTAGGTTGGTGAGTTGATATGTTTCGAGTCAGAGAGTTTGTATCGATCCATATGGATGAGGGTTGAACTATGTAAAGTGTACATTGAAATGATTAATAAAACTAATAATTATTTGTTGTGATACAAGAGGGGCGGAAACAATGGGAATCTATGATTCCACAAGAGAGGGGGATAAAGGGGGATCCAAGGGGAAACCCATGTCATTTTCTTGAGTTAATGTATCATTACTATATAATCCTCCCTTCAACTTATTAGACACTCAATAATTGAATATATGTAAGAGGGTTGGTGTGTGAGGTCACCTCATAGAGTTATTGAGAGCATGGATTGAGTACAAGCAAGCATGGGAGAAGTGTGAGAGTCAAGAAATATTTTTTGGGAAGAGTGAGAGTCAAGCAAACATGGGAGAAGAAGGAAATTCGAGTAGGAAGAGGAGATAATTTTTACATGCTGATTATGGAGAGAAAGAGAGGAGATGGGTGCTAGAAAGAACACTAGCCATATTGTGCTTGAGGACAACCATTATTGGGCTTTGTTTAAGTTGAAATTGTGGGTTGTGTGTCTATAGTGCATTTTCCTGTTGAGGAAATGGCTCAAGAGCCTTGAGAAGGCTATTTTGAGCACTCCTAGAGCATCTGAGAGTTCCTGGAGTCCCCAGCTGTGAGATTCCTATCGAACCGAGTGCACTTGAGTCCTAGAGGGAATTGGAAAGGCCCAAGGGACTACGTGGCTGAGAAGTGGGATCCCATTCCTTGGGTTTTGCAGGTTGAGAGGAAGAGAGATGGTGGATTGGAACGACTATTAGAGTAGATATTGGGTTTTTGGGCTACTGAATGTGGAGAGTGGACATCCAAGAGGGCCAGATCTCCTTGTTGACTCATAGCCTCATCTTGGGGGTGGCTTGTTGTTGATAAATGAAACAAAAAGCCTATGGTTGAGAGGAATGTCCCCCGTACACAACCAATTGGTTCATCTTTAAACATACAAATTTTTTGTAGTATTTATCTATGTTTATTTTGTTGTTTAAATGAATCTATGAATGTCATTTTGTTTCCTCGAATGGTTGCATTTACGTGTTTAAATATGTTGTTAGTTGCATGTGAAAATTGTGGTCCTTTTTCCCTGTATTTAATTTATATGCATGAGGTGTTTTTTATTATATTTTTAGCAAGATGGGTATGTTAAAAATTGGTATCAGAGAAAACTTAGTTTTTATAGCAATGGGTATGTTACAATTTGGTATCAAAGCAAACTTATATTTTTTGGTGTTGGAGTTGTGTGTAGGTTGTAAGACCCTAGGTTCGAGTTATCTGTTACCAACAAAACCTACCAGACATTGTCCCTTTCAACATCACCTACTTACGCAGATGAAGTCTCACCCAAGGTATCTATTGGGACTATGAGAACAAGACTTCAATAGTATTGAGGGAATGCGAGGAAATCAATCGATTCATTCTTTCTTATTTTTTTAGTGCACATAACTCAGTTCTTATTTATTATTAACTAACATATGATTCAGAGTCCTATAATCAATATAATCTAGATTCATCTATACTCCATTTCTTAACAATTATTATTATGGCGCAAAGATTCAACATGAGGTAAAGCTACTCTACTATGCAACCATCCATATTCTAAATCAAAACATATAAAAGACATGCAACGCATGATTCAGTATCATCTCCTTGAAATTCCTTTATTCATTCTTCTCATCACAGACTATTACATTCCAAAAACCCACTACACCAAGAACCCCATCCTTCATGGGACAGTGAGGAATCCCTCAATACATCTCATAGACTATATATCAACATGGAACAGAACAAAACATAACCCAACTGAACTTAACATCCTAGAACAAAGAACCTCTAATCTCCCAAACCATTACATATTTATACATCAAAATCTAGGGCTTAAAACCCTACTCAGTTCCTCCCAACCAACCATTACATTGCGTGGCTAGCTCAGTCAACTGGTTGTTCAATTGCTTTCTTCTTCTTCTTAATTTTCATGTTGTTTTTATGTTGTTCTTCTATTTATGTAATGTTGAGATATCATCCTTCTGCCATGATTTATTCTCTTTCTCTCTTGCTTTATCCGATGTCATATTTATCCTTCTATATGTTCACTGTCTTCCTCCTATGCTCTTTCCCTACACTTAGGATTTTATCCCAAAATTGTATCCAAACTGTAATTTTTTTTCTAGATTTCCTGTCCAATAGGCCCCCAACACTCACATGTGGCTTGTCCTGATCCACCCAGGCCTGTTGCCTGCTCTTCCATGACAGAATAAAGTTTTGAGAGGCAGACTGTGGATAGACAGAAGACAACGCACAAAACATTTACGTCGAATCTGCGTTGTCTTCCTCCGTTTGAATCTGTGTGAAAGTTACATCAAAAGCATTGCAAGCTCCTATACCTGGCATTCTCTCAATGCACAAGTATTTTTCCCTAGCCAGCTCTAGGAATTTTTGCTCGTCAGTAATGTCATGATCCATGAACTTGAGGCCGATAATATTTCCAAGCATATCTCCTTCCCTACGCACCCCAGGTGGGACTGGTGATACTACTAGAGGATATTTCCCCTATGCTTCTACTTTGAATGGTGGCACATCATCCATCCTTAGTGGACAATATTCTCTGTGAAAACTAACATGTGAAGATGAAACCGAAGCTCCGACTACCTCCCCAACTTCTTGTTTTGACATTGGTTGATTCGCTTTGGTGCGCTCTTGTTTCATTCCCGCTCGCATGAAACAATGACTTACACTTAACAATATTCTGCTATTTATTGATTCTAGGCCAACCGTACCTATCTCATCCCATCTTAACTAACTTGTCTCATCCACCCCTGTGGTTGATGAGTTGTTCCATGATTCCATCTTGATTACCAAATCCATCATGTGATTTTTCCCTCGTACTGTCGATCTGTCGTGATTTTCAATGGATTTTACCATTTAAGACTTATACGACACTTTTATGACCTTCACTCCTGCTTCGTAACCATCATTTCCATTCCTTAATGATTTTAATGGTCTTGTCATTGCCAAACTACGCACTGGTTCTTCGTTGTTTAATTTGTTTGCTTCAAGTCTGTCTCATCCAGGTATTGTCTCCTAAATTTTCATAGTTCTATCTTGATGTGTGATGACCATTTCTTCTATGCAAGTTCTTATGCCTTGGTACACAAACACTCTTTTTCTTTTTCCAATATCTACTATGTATTTGATATTTTTTCTTTTTTCTACTTTTTATTTATTTTTCTTTGTTTTACTTGCTACTATGGTACAACTAATATAATACACGGGTTCTGGCACACCCCAGATTAATGTGCAGACCGTCGACCATCTCTATAGAGTTTCAATTGAATTCCATTCATCATTCCTTCAAAGAATTCTCCATTCAATATTTCCAACCATGCAACACCTGTCTTTGTTACCTACTGAATCACATAGGGTCCCAACTAGTGCATTCTAAACTTACTTGGATGCTGCATGAAATTGTTGTCATAGAGTAGTACTAGATCTATGACTTGAAACTTTTTCTGTTTGATGTGTTGATCATGCCAAACTTTCTCTCTAGCCTTCTGAACCTACTGATGAAAACCTGCGACAAACCGATCTTCCTCAAGCTGTACCAACTGTGCCAACCTCTCTTCTATTGCTCCAATGTCTGATAGCTTAGTGATTGATGCAATGCACATGCTAGGTAGAATGAACTCCAATGGCATCACTGCTTCCTACCCATAGGCCAATCTGAATGATGTTTGGCCTATTAACTTATTACTTGTCATTCTGTATGACCATAATATTGCATGAACTCTTAATTCCCAATCGTCTCTCCCTACATTTCAAATTTTGGTCAAGGCATTCTCCAAGATTTTATTGAAAGCCTCCATTGTTCCATTAGCCTGAGGATGATATGGGGTACTCTTCTAATGATGGATTTGGAACTCCTCAGTCAATGCTACAATCGTCTTATTCAAAAAGTGTGTGCCTTGATCACTGAGTAATATGCACAGACATCCAAACCTTGTGACTACATTCTCAAACAAAAAGATCGCAACATTCTCTATGGTGCAGTCTGTAACTAGGGCGACTTCTTCCCATCTTGTCAAATACTCCATCGTGGTGATAATGTACCTTTCCCCTCATCTTCTTGCTTATGGATGGATTGGTCCTACAAAGTATATGGCCCACTTCTCAAATGATTGCAATGTAACCTATGGATTTAAAGGCATTTCATCTCTCATAGATGACTTTCCCACACTTTGACATACATCACATGATTGGCAGTATTCCTTTGCATCTCTGTGAAGTGTAGGCCACCAAAGTCCTACACACAAAATATTTTGTGTAGTTTCTCTCCCTGCATAATGTCCTCCTGCAATCTCATCATGTGCTTCTTCAAGTATCATTGGTCTCTCATGTTCCAATACGCAACGTCAAAATATTCCATTTGTGCCCAACTTATATAAATTCCCTACAATCAACTGATAATATTTTTATTTCACTACTAGTTGTTATTCTATGCTACTCTCATCCCTGATGGATCCATACTTGTACTTAGAAACTGTACGATGTTCGAGAAGTAATCATCCACCATATTCACTATAAACATATGTGCATCTGGTAAGATGTCATCCAATTTGCCTGCATCTTCCCCTAAAAATATGCGTGATAGATGATCTTGTCTTGCATTCAGCTTCCTTGGTTTCAATACAACCTCAAAGTCATATTCTTGAAACAATAATATCCATCTGCATATTATCCCCCCCAACACTAGCTTATTGACTAAGTATTTTAATACATAATCGTCTGTATACATCTTAAAGTGAGACCCCAATAAGTAACGTCTGAACTTCTGTAGCACATAGACCATCGAAAATCCTTCTCATTCTTTGGTAGTGTAATTCTTCTCTACTACAGACAACTTCCTACTTGCAAAATTGATTGGATGATCTATGTCCCCTTTGCCTAGTTGTGATAGCACTACGCCCAATGCTATGGATGATGCATCTATGTGTGCATGGAACTCTTTGTTCCAATATAGAAATATAAAAATTGGCACGGTTACAAGTTTCTGTTTCAAGGTTTCCAACCCCTTATGATAGTCCTTGTTCCATTGAAACTTTGCTTCCTTCTTCAACAACATTTCCATCAGTGTTGTGATGTGCATATCCTTTGGTAAATTTCCTATAATAACCTATATGACCCAATATTTTTCCCGAGTTGTCTGAATGATGTACGGGGTTCTAACTCCAGAATTACTGTGATCTTGGTTGGATCTACTAATAGTACCAGTTTTCACACTACATGTCCCAACATAATTCCAAATGGTGCGCAAAAAATACACTTATTTAGGTTCAACGAAATCTGACACTGTCTGCAACTATCCAACATCAGCCTAAGGAATTCTATATGATCCTTCAATAGATTGAATATCGTCCAATCATCCAAGTAGAATTCAAGGAACTTATGGATGAACTCCTTGAGTGTTGCAACCACTACTCTGGAAAACACTGCCAGAGTAGTCTTCAATCCAAATGGCGTAACTGTATACTCATAGATCCCCTACTCAGTAGAAAAAGTGGTCTTGTGTTGATCCTCTTGTGCAATTATTTGATGGTACTGGGGAATCCATATGTGAAAGAATAAGTCTCTTGTCCTCCTACATTCTCCAGTACCTCATCTCTAAATGGTGTTGGAAATGGATCATGTAAACACGTATCATTCAACTTCCTCAGATCCATGCAGATTCTGATTCCTCCTGTCTTTTTGTCATGCACCACCATTGGACTGATCCATTCACATTCCTCTATCGGTTCAATAATTCCTATGTCCAACATCCTATTTAGTTCAACTTTCACCTTCTCTTTGTATTTTGGATTTAACCTATAAGGCCTCTAGTGCACTGTCTTAGTGCTTGGTTTCAGTGGAATCTTCATCTCACCTAAGTCTCCCACTATCCCTTTCATCTCTGAAAATGTTGTTGGGAATAGGTCTTGTTATTCTCGTAGTAAGTCTGCATTCTTCTTTATTGTCTCGTCACTCTAATAATCTCCTATCTACGCAAACTTGGGATTCTTTGTTGTCCCGATGTTTACCTTCTATGTCTTTATTGGCTGTGTGTATGCGGTGGACTCAATATCTGGCCCTTCTACTGCTCGTTCTCCTTCTGTTTCAGGTACTTGTATATTTCTAGGATCGTCTTCATCCTGTTCATCCTTAGCTACATTGTAGCACTCCAATAACTCATGGATATTTATATTGGCTCTATGTGCACTTCACATTGATACTACCTCCATCGTTCCTTCTTCCAAGAAAATTTTACTTCGAATATCTTGTAATGCTGCATCTATGGATGGGGATTCATGTTCGAATGTGAACATGACTCTGAACCTCTTAATCAACTCTTCCCATTGTGTAGTCTCCTTGTTAATTTCCAATTCCAAATACCAATTCTTCGAAATTGTGTCTAGTGTGTGTATAAATCCGTGTCCATTCAATCTCTGGTACTGAACTCCATAAATCCATGCACTGCTCAACATGGCCTACTGGGTTACTCTCTCCTATATAATTTTGTGCATTGTTTTCTTCCTCAGTATTAAAGCTTATTTGCGTGAGTCTGTTGAACTGTGGCCAACCTTTTATCCCCTCTCTATGTGCAGCCCACCATCTAGTTGGAGTCACCTTTTGAGATGACATCAAGTGCTAACAACCTTTGTTGTTTGGGTACCCGCAATTCAAATTCCTTTATAGACATGCTTATCTGAGTTAATATGCCATACCTGGGTGAATCACATAGCTCCGTTCCAATCTAGCACAAGGATTAGTTTATGCGTGCACATCGTCTAGTTTACACTTCATGCATCCTCTGCTGCCAATGATCTAGACCTACTTCTGAATATGATGCGCATGAACTAATACTCCTCCAACTCAATGCACCATCCCTTGTCGGGTTGACATAATCATCCATCCACGCAGTCATGTTGTATATGTTGTCAATGTCATTCCCTCTTGTTGGATCTATGTATCTCTTTCCTTTTTATGGGTCCAAGGGTGTAGTAAATTTCAAAACTCCAACCTCAAATATCATCTCCCTCCTTTTCAAGTTAATGATTTCCTGGTTATCAAAATCCCATTACAGTCCCATCGGTGATGGATATGGTTGTCTGTCGTCCATGATCTCAATAACTTCAAACTCTGCCATGTTGCACACCCCATCTATGTTCATAGGTACTCTTGTCAAATGATCAATCAAGACTATTTTGTGCTTATTTGCGAGCCTTAATTGAATAGGGGACCATACTAACTTGGGTTTTCCCATCATCTCCCATTCTACTTCGGTAAAACATTCACATCAGATCCTAAGTCCAAGATGACATTATCCACATCATACTCCCCAATCTGTGCATTGAATCATAATTCTTCATTGGTTCTCTTCTTGCACAGTAATTGATTTACCATCCTTTGTGCGACAAAAGTTTCACTTCCTCATGTGCAGTGATCAATCATGTCAAACAATGTACTCAATGCAATTTCATCCTTAATTATCTCTACACAACTACACAAAAATTATGTTAGCATGCTGACCTTTCCCATTGGATTCTCTAGCACAACGCGATCTTCTATACGAGGTGCATATGATGTTGATGCTCCCCCTGTCTAAGTACTTTTTTTCTCACTTTCTAATATGTCTCCTTTTACCACTAAGGATCAAAAGTTGGTGTAGTCCCTGCTGACTTCCTTACTGATTTCTCAATCACTTTCCTTGATTCATTATATCAACCCATGTTCTAGCTCCTTCGCACGTAACAACTGTTATTCTTGGTCCCTCATTCCATTTTTTAGCTGATATCTTCTGCACATTTTGATTTTGATTTTGGTTTTGGTTACCTTTGGCTTGTCATTTCACAACTAGTTGAGGACAATATTCTGTTGCATGATCCAATGCTCTGTAGTATGTGCATGTTGTACATAGATTCAGGCAGTCATGAGCCAAGTGTCCTGGTTGATCATAGTTATAACATATTATCGAACCTCTTCCTCCTCTACTGAAATTTCCTCTGCCTTGACCTCTACCAAAGTTTCCTCTATTCCCTTGATTGAAACCTCTTTGATTGTTGTATTGTAGACCACCCCCTTCTGCTAAAACATTTTCTTCATGAATCCTGTACATATCTGATGTGCACTCCCTCATTAAGTCGAACGCGTGACAATCCTTCTCTTAATGTCCCACAAAATTGAAAAAATTGCAAAACAAGTTCCTTTGTGTACTCTGATACTTCTGTAGTGATGGAAACATAGTGGGATGATGGCACCATTTCTTACATATCTCACAGTATCCCCCCCAATAATGGATTCAACACTCCAGCTGCCAAATACTACACGAATGATAGACATTCATCCTTGTGATGGCCTTCAATCCCGCACTTGGTACACAAAACTTGTTCTCATTTCTCCTTCCCTTTTGTAATATCGACCATTTGAATYGTCAACRCAACCACTATATCCTACCAGAGAGGACTCTAATTTCATTGCAATTTGCAGGGCCTCGAGCTGTGAMGTAACCTTCTATTGAATCAATGGCATGCGAATGTGTGGTAGAAGTATTGCAATAAACCATTCTTGATGTTRTTTATCTGGGATCTAGAAATTCAGTCTACTCATCACATCCTTAAATCTCTGATCGAAATCGYATACCAACTCTGTTTGTACTTGTTTAATCTCCTTCAGCTCCATGATGTACTGCGACTCTGAMTTTGGCTTTTTGAACTCCTTCAACAATGCTTKCTTTATTTATGCCAACTTTCTAGCCTTTCCTTTATGCGTGATACTTTGCAGCTTCATATACCATGCTAGCGCACAACATCTAAATGTTGTCACTAACTGATCAATCTTCACAGCCTCATCCTGTACGTTCTTAGCGGCCCAAATTGTTTCACAGATAAACAAATGTTGTTCTAGATCCTCTGACCCCACTCCCTGGAACTTAGGAAGTCTAAGGGTATTATCTACCCCTTCCATGTTTCTTTGTGTATTCCCTCCTCTTGGTGATGTTGGTTGAATCTGACTCTGCGCACTACTTCCACTATTCTGACTGCTACTACTCTGTCCTCATTGGATAACTATGATGGATTTTGAAAAATATTCAACTATTATCTCTTATTGTGGTGACACACACAAGGCCATGGATTTGACACAAGACTCATTCTAAGTAGGACTTAACGACTCTTTTATTACTGGATTGGATTGTAGCCCCTCTTCTTCCCCTCCTATATATGGTATTTCCACAATTCAGATTAGTGCACAATGTTCTCTCCCCTCTGGCTCACTGTGCGACTCTCCTTTCTCAACCCTGATCTTTTTCCTCTTGTACCTTCTTCCTCTACACAACTCTCCAAACTCGTATTGTTTCTCTAGTATACTATCTTCTTGCATCCTCAGTCCCTCCCTTCCTTTTTCACTACTTTCTTCATTCTCTCACATGATCTTCCTGTCATCCTTCGTTTCTCCTATGCACGCGAACCCCTTAAACCATTGGATTCCATGATCATCACTTGTTTTTCACACAATAAAATATGTATCCACATACCTAATGATTTCAAGAACCTCCCATGCAGACCTTTGAAAAAATCTCTTTTTGCAACACTATATGATTGAATGTAATCTACCACAAACTCTATAACGTATCCTCCTAATATGATATCCAAACAAAATTCAATTGCTTGAGTAGTTGGGTTACTTACAAAATTCAACTGTATTACCAATTCATGAGTCCAATTACTCAGCGTTGAAATCTTGTATCTTCCAGTTTTCTCCACTAACCTTTCTAGCCACTTAGTTAGAATAATTGGAAATTTGCCAAAGAAAATTTCATGCAGATTCGTGAACACATACCTTTGCATCCATTTCTTGTCACTCATCTTAGGATTCCTATTATATTGTTGTGCAAAATCATGTTCCTTTCTTTCCAACCACTATGTGATCTCCTTCTTAGTTGACCTCCAAAACATTCCCTTAATCACAAATTCTTGGTTCCGACAATAGAACCATTTGTTGGAGTTGTGCGTAGGTTGTAAGACCCTAGGTTCGAGTTATCTGTTACCAACAAAAACTACCATACACCATCCCTTTCGACATCACCTACTTGTGCAGATGAATTTTCACTTGAGGTATCTATTGGGACTTTGAGAACCAGGCTTCTGTAGTATTGAGGGAATGAGAGGAAATCATCTGGTTCATTCTTTCTTATTCTATCAGTGTGCGCAACTTGATTATTATTTAGTATTAATTGACGTATGATTCAGATTCTTATAATCAATATAATCTAGATTCATCTATACTCCATATCTTAACAATTATTATTATGGCACAAAGATTCAACATGAGGTAAATATACTCTACTATGCAACCATCCATATTCCATAAGAAAAACATATAAAAGACAAGCAACACACAATTCACTATCATCTCCTTGGCATTTATTTATTCACTATTCTCATCATAGACTATTACATTCCAAAAACCCACTACACCAGGAACCCCATCCTTCATGGGGCAGTGAGGAATCCCTCATTACATCTCATAGACTATATCTCAACATGGAAAAAAATAGAACATAACCCAACTAAACTTAAAATCCAAGAAAAAAAACCCCTAATATCCCAACCTATAACATATTTATACATCAAAATATAGGGCTTAAAACCCTTCTTAGTTCCTCCCAACAAGCCATTACATTGCATGGCCAGCTCAATCAACTGGTTGTTCGGTTTCTTTCTTCTTCTTGTCAATCTGCATGCTGTTTTTTTGATGTTCTTCTATTTATGGAATGTCGAGCTATCATCCTCCTGCCATGATTTATTCTCTTAGCTTTATTCTTCTGTCTGTGTGGTGTCTTCCTCCTGCGCATCTTCCATATACTTAGGATTTTCTCCCAAAACTATATCTAAACTACAAAACTGTTTCCAGACTACCTATCCAATAGTTGGTAATGGGTATGTTACATTGCTACAAAATTAGACAATGTCGAAGCTTAGAATCATTTTGAATAGTCTACCCAAAGTGCTCAACCCTTGTCCCAAGTAAATACTATAGCTCATTTTCTTTCACAAATGTTGGAACAAACATTAATGTAGCAAGTACCATCTAATGATTTTATTTACATTCATAGAATGTCAATGCATGAACTGAGCCACATGCTAGTAAATATAAACAAGATAGTTCAAAGTTGATCTAAGAGAAATAACTCCACTTTAAGTTAGATGATGTGAAAAAAAAACATGACACCCATTGTTGCAGAAAATATACACTCATGTATGAAGTTGAGGTGGTCAAAACCAGGTTTAAATGAATGTGCCCATTAATCCATGAAGTTGACTCCGAGGTTAAAGATGTTGCAGGAGGTGAAAGCATTATTATCATAGTTGAGAAGGTTTGTGCTTCTCTTAGAGTTTATCTTAAAGAACAAAAGGTTTATTTTAAGGAGTTTCTTACAAAGCAATACACATATGGAGCTTCCTAATTCTTCACATTTTAAGCTTAAATGTCAAGAGGTTGTTCTTCTACATTTGTCCTATCCTTTACATATTCTCTCCATGCCTCATTTGCTTTTCTAATTTCATGAGAGTGGGGAAAATGGTGTTGTTCAACTAGGTCATGGTAGAAAGCTAAGTTATGCTCTATTTTATCTAAGTTTTTATCCAATTAGTTAGGAAATCATTCATTAATCTTGTTTCCTTAGAGTTGCTCCATATTCCTTGATCATTGTCTTGTTGATTCTAGGACTCTGTTCAATGATACTCCTTTTTTGTCTTCCCATTTCCTATAATTCTCCCATCACTTCAGCGAGATGTAAGAATGCATTGTTTTCTTTGATATGAGGTAGATGAAATTCTTGTGCGATTGTTTCCATAGCCTCCCAAACCTAGTTGCAATCACTCAATAATACCCAGACACCATTAATGAATCATTGACATGTGTCTCTCCAACATTCAAGTCTCATGTTAATTTTGAGGATCTTTCTTTCACCTAATGTTGGAATATCTAGAGGAGCATTAGCAAAATTTTGTTATCGATCCTTAAAAAGACAAAACATCTTTGCCACTCCTCTTGTCTTCATTTCCATTCTTGTGCTCTATTGGAGAGGGTGATTAATTCCCAATTATGGATTTGGAAGTATTATAATTTTTTGTAGAGGTCTCTCCACATTGCATTCACATATTGAATTTCAAAATCTACCTTGTAGTATTTTACTTGGAGATGTTAGACTCACTGGCCTAAGTAGTGGCTACTCTAACAAAGGCTACAAATATTGGTTCTGATTCATTCACATTCAATACAATAGTCACCATGCTATCTATCACCACTTGGTTTGCAACTAATTTCTTTTCTTTTGTGTCTACTTAACAATTAGCTTTTGTTTCCTATTGAAAGAGAACAATTCTAGATGAACCATTCCATTAGTTGGGGGATCTTCTTCCATGAACCATTAAAGACTAAGACCAATAGGAGATGGTAATCCCCTTCCCAAAATTAAACAAATGTGTAACATAGTTACTTGAACTTTAGAGACAAATGTTTGTTCTTTGGCTGTTCCAATTCCTCCATTGCCTCCTCCTTGAGTGATATCCCCATGCTTTCTATCTCTTTTTCAACTTCAATATATGTTTCTCCTCGTGTATTGGTCATTTTAGTCTTGTATACTATTTTTGTAGAATCTTTTTGAAGCCTAGAAGTTACTACCTCTTTGTTCTTGTCCTTGTCTTTATTCCCTCCACTTCATCTTCAATTCTCTTCTTCTCTACATCAGCTTCAAATGTCTTTCTCTCTACACTCGCTTCAATTTGTTTTTCTCTCTACTACAATGTCAATATACTTATTTTCTGCTTGAGCCTCTACAATTTGTGCTCTTTTGTCCTTTTCCTTGAGGCATTCATCATGTGAGTAAGGCTAAGCTATGGCTACATAAGCACGAGGATTTAGCACCACCTTTAGAGAGTCATGCATATTGAACCTTTTGTGCTCGAATTTTTATTTTTCTATCTTCTTTCCCTCAATACTTTTGAACACAGTATTTGTCAGTCCACATAATCCTATGTAAATGGTATAAGTAGGGCACAACTTCTTATATATAAATGATAATGTCATGTTGAATCCATGAAAGGTTTTTTTGTAAGCAATTTCTATAATAATCCATCAATTTGGCATGTGATTTTGGAGGGTGTGAGGAGATTTGGTTGATTTGTATACTTTGATATGTGCTAAGTTTTCATCCATATACTAGTTCTTGATCTCCTCCAAGTCTTGGATTGCCTTAGAAAATAAACTTGAATATTTCCTCCTAAAGATCCACCCCTATATAAAAACTAAGAAATTGTCACATATTTAACCATAGTTGCACATATATTTATGCTCCCACATGTTTTTGCAATAAACCTGAATTGGTGGGCACTTTTCGTTCCATGACCATCCTACTCCTAAGAATGGGTTTACAATACATACAATATCTATAATATATGGAGACATATAGAAATATGGCAATGTTTTTGGTTGTGGATACTTGGCCTCATGATTGTATTAGTTATAGTAAGGGAGAAAATTACAACCTAATAAAAAATTGTCCCTTCTTCCAGGATACTATGTAGGAGATGGAACCATACCTCCTTGAAGTGAGTGGAATTCCTTTCCCCATATATATTGCAAAGTATGGCAACTACATTTCTGTAAGGTTCTTGAAAGTTGCAAGTGGGTAAATCCTCGCAGATCTAGACTTTAATTGATTTCCTTATTTCTACCATCCTTCAATAATTTCATGATAGGTCTTGCTTTTAGAAAATTGTCCTATCCAGGAATTGGTCATATACTATTATACTATAGGGATCTTATAATATGTGTCCAAGATATCGGCCTTAAATGATGTTATACATCTCCCTTCATCATTTACCACTACCTTTGTCCCATAATTCACATGCTCAATGATCCACCTAATAATGTCGTCATAAGGCACCGAAACTAATATGGAAGCTACATTATGGAGTTGCAATATTTGAATGTTCTTGTTGATGATAGCATTTTATTTTTCTTATTCAAAAGGAATAGCAAATGATGGGACCCATTTTCCACCTTTTATACTCTAAAAAGTTCCCCATGATGAGGGGCATGTTGTAGGCCTATATAAATAGAGTTATTCGAATATATAATGTGTAGCATTTCATCATTAAGCTTAGCTTCCATGGAAAAAGTATCTGACATAGGATTCTTTTCTTTCTTATATTTGACTTTCTATAGGGCCATGTAAGTAGTTATTTGATTCACTCATTTCAAACAACAAAGAACATTAATATCATTATATAAAAATGATTTTGAAATACAAATTGAAATGGAAGATTTGAAATTAGGATTGCATCGATTTTTCCTTGGAAAGATAAGACAAACATTTGGAGCTTTGGCATTTCTTGGGTTTCTACGAAGCATTACAAGTTCAAAAACAACATTGCAACAATATTTCAGGATCATCCTCCTTTGAAGCAATCAACCTCAAGGCTGGAAATATCATGTTGCATATCTCTTCATGAGCCATTAGATTTTTGAAATAAATGGTGCTCCCAGTGATTTTAAATATAATCATTTAAGTTAACGAGAGTGGATTTATGTAGGAAGATAGTAACTTGAATATTAGTATTATGGATAAATCCCCCCCGTGGATAGGTGAGAACTTCCTTGGATCTTCCTATGATCCAAGATAAACTATAGGATAGATAACAAAAAAGTATTCCACCAGATCTACTAGATTTGATCCTAAATTATGCTATGAGAAGGAGATAGAATGGTTCAAACCTAATTCTTGGTGGTTGTCCCTACATATTCTTGATTGATACAACTCCATAGATCCAATTCTAGCTCCTAACACCTACTTCATGCACACAAGAAAACCACCAATACCAATCTCAAAACTTCAAGAACTAGGAATGTCAAATCTAAGATAGATCTAACTTGATCTACTCAACGACTATCAGATGTACCATTTACCATGATGCACAATTGAATACATCAAAAATGGAAGGGGAAAGCAATGCAAATCTATATCAATAAGTGGAGGACAATACATCAATCAAGTTTTCCCTTGAGTCTTGATTGAGGCCTCTCCTAATTCCTTGGTCCAACTCCTCCTTAGCCCTCACAAGCAAGGAAAACTCATATCTAAAGGATGAAGTCTGGTTGAATCTCCTACAAAACTCTGTAGCATAAGTTTACTTCTCAATTCTTCCTCCCTTTATCCCTTGGATTGTCTTCCTTTTACAAATAGATGGAGGAGGCTAGGGGATGCTTCTACATCTCTAGAACTTAGTGAACCTTGAGTCTAGTATGAGTTCCAAATCTCCACATGAGATATTGATAACTCACTAGCATTGATCTCCTCATAAATCGTAAAATATAGAAGGTGACAAGGGCGGTCGTGAGCTTCTAGTAGTGCAACACATGACTGGTCATAGCTTTCTAGTGGTACAACATGTGATTGGTCACACCTTGCTAGACAAGTAGGGTGTGACCTCCCTCAAAGTATAAGAAATACAATTAATAAGAGTGTGTCTCAACATGATAGCATTAGTAGGTCCTCCATGTGTCTCTAGGGTGGAAAATAGAGCTATAACAGATGCCCCCTAATGTGTGATGTCAGAAGAAGAATCGATGGCCAAAACACATTACAATATACATAAATGTGAGGCTGTGTAAGGAATGAGTGGAGAGATCAAGGAAACAATGATTACCTATAATCAGACATCAACCAAACATGTATAGATCAACCTCGAGGTAGGCATACCCATGGTTAGAAGAGAAACAAAGCATGGATGCCAACACAATACACTACATATCCATGAAGTGAAATGCAAGATCACAGCCACAAAAATGTACATGGTGAATCCATGTCATTAAAGAGATCATAGCCATGAGAAAATAAAACGTGGATCTATGTCATAGTATTCATCAAAGTAATAATACAAAAATTATATACTCCATCACAACTTGAGAGGGGTAGCATGAATGAGTGATGTGCCCCTAAGCCCAAAATCTTTGCCCCAACCCTGATGGTATGATTTTATAACATGTGAATAGATGAGATGATGTTCAACATGGTATGATCCAGGTGGATATCGGTGGCCACCCACCTTTTCTAGCTGGATCAAAACAACTTTCTAGCAATTTTGATAATTTACTATTTTTAGTAGTTTTTTGGGTCCTGAACTTCTGGAGCCATTTTAAGGCCCTAAACAAAGTTTTTTGGGGTATGTTTTGGTTGAAAAATTTCATATGCCTCAAAACGTTTGAAATTTTGTGCAAATGTTGTATTCCTTGGACAGATCTTTCCAATGGGCTATCATACGCCTAAAACGAAGATCGTATACAAAAGTTACGACCCCGGGAAGTTGATGTATTGACTTACTCAAACGAGGCCCACATGACTTTTGGCGCTTCATCTCCTAGGGTTAGGTTTTTGGATGTTTAGGGTTTTTGAAACTCTTGTTTATTGTAAAAAGGCCTTGAGAGCCTCATTGGAATTTTCTTCTTGCAAATGAGAGCAACCGTCACATCGCTTCTCAGAGATAAGCCGCCACCATTCCAACGAGTTTGTTTTCCGCTGCATTTTACAGTTTCAGCTTATTTCCTTATTGAATAGAAAACCGATTTTACTATATATCTCTATTATTCTGTGTTAAGCATCTGGTAATAATCTGTACTCATTTCATTCTGCTCATAAAATCAGGATCAGTGGTATCAGAGCAGTCTTCTCCTTGTCGTCTTAATGCATGTCCCCAATGAGGTCGGAGTACAAAGATTTGGGTCTTGAGCTTGTTTCCCTTGAGGACAAAAGCTCTCGCACACCCAAGCGACCTCTCATGGAAGGAGAAAAGAAAGATGATGGGTCAGGATATCCTTTCAAACTGTTGATTGAGGAAGCCCTCACGCAATAGAGGAACGAGATGATGGATAATTTCATGCAAATCCTTCGGCAGCTACCAACAAGTGACACATCTTCTTCGAGCAGAGGCACCACCCCCTTCAAGGTACAAATAAAATTTGATATTCCTATATTTGAAGGTCAGATAGATGTAGATGCTATAGACAAGTGGTTGAATCTACTAGAAGGGTATTTTTCTATCCATAACTTTTCAAATAGAGAAAATATTACTTTTGCGCTCCTCAAAGCTATTCCCCATGTCAAAGATTGGTGGGAAACTTTTTGTGAGAAAAATGAAACAGAGGAACCCTCATTATTTATAGTCATGGCCACCTAGGAATCCTTCAGGGATGCTATTAAGGAACAATACTACCTTGTCAGAAGTTATGACGACTTGTATACCAAATGGACCACATTGCAGCAAGAAAGAGACCAAGCAGTGCTAGATTTCACAAATATCTTCCATACCTTGCGTACCAAGCTAGGTATCAAAGATTCAAAGTGACATTTGGTTCTCAAGTATCGCAGTTCTCTGCATAGATACATCCAAACAGAAATGGATTTTCTGGACATCTCATCCTTGGGTGTGGCTTACTGATATGCCATAAAAAACGAGTAGAAGCTCAAACAAAATACGCGACAATTTGGGCCGGGGAACCCCGCACAACAAAAGCCAGGAAAGGGTAGCCCCAACCCATAGAATAAAGGACAGAGAAAATATGGATAGTATCAGGACAACCAGTCCAAGCCGCAAGCAAAGAAGGACACTAGAAAGACAAAGATAGATACTGGGAAGTGGTGCGACTTCCATAAGATCCCTTGGCATAACACTGTTGACTGCCACTCAAAGCAGTCACTGGTGGCTGAAGTGAAAGCCTATGAATCAGATGCATGTTCTAACTCTGAGTCAAAACCAGAAAGGGGAAGATAGATCATTGATGTGGAACCCAGTGCCACTATTGCTACCACCAAGCTCCAACATGGTGAACCAGATGAGCCAGAAGAAGGAGAGCGCCTCTTCCATTCACATATGTGGGTAAAAGGCACCCCACTGCACTTCATCATTGATAGTGGTAGCCAGAAGAACCTCATCTCAGCAGAGGTCATCAAGCGGTTGGCCCTTCCGACAATGCCACACTTACAACCCTACACCATTGGATGGATCTACCAAGGAAGCAATCTTTGCGTCAACCAATAGTGTCGACTATTGTACAGAATCAAGCCCTTCAAAGATGAGGTATTGTGTGATGTTTCTCCTCTTGAAGTTTGTGATGTTCTTTTGGGCCAACCTTATTTATGGAAACATCATGTCGTATATGAGTCTAGGCCTTGTAGTGTTATTATTACTTTAAACAAGAAATTGTACAAGATACCCGAGGCTGTCCCACCTAGTGCTATTTCCTTGATCTCTGTTAAGCAATGCAGGAAGGTCATCTCTCAGACGGGGAAGTTTTTCTTCTTCGTGATTCACTCTCATACTAAGAGAAAGATCACAACCACATTTAGGGTCTCTGCAACCGACCTCTCCACACAAAAAAAACAAGTAGATAAGGATGTGGAAGAATACTTAGATATCTTGTCTTGACCTACTGGGGTACCTCTGCATTGCCAGGTCAAGCACCCCATCAATCTGACCCCTGATGCACCTCTGCCCAATGGGCCAATCTATTGCGGCTTTTTGGTAGAGAATGAGGAGATCAAGTGACAGATCCAAGAATTTCTCCACAAGGGGCACATCCGTCCCAGATCATCACCTTGCAGGAGCCCAATAGTGATGGTACAGAAGAAAGATGGAACCTGGCGACTTTGCATTGATTACCCGGCTCTGAATAAAATCATAGTTAGAAACCGGTACCCGATTCCCTAAATCGAATACCTCCTTGATCAATTCATGGGGTCCAAATACTTCAGTAATATTGATCTAAAGTCTGACTACCACCAGGTCCCAATAGAACAGACAGATGTATGGAAGATCACCTTCAAGTCAAAGGAAGGCCTTTTTGAATGGTTGGTCATGCCCTTTGGTCTAACAAATTCTCCAGCCACTTTCATGAGGATGATGGATGATATCCTGTGACCATTCACCAATAATTTTGTAGTGGTGTATCTGGATGACATTCTCATTTACAACAAGACTTGGGCTRAACGCTTGCAGCATATTCAACAAGTTCTGCACACCCTGCGGCAGCACAGGCTATACGCCAACTTGAAAAAATGCTCCTTCGGCATGGACACGGTCCATTACCTAAGCTACATCATTAATCAACATGGCATACATGTGGATCCARCCAAGATCCAAGTCATCTATGACTGGCCAGCCCCAACCACACTCACTGATCTTCAAAACTTCTTGGGCCTTACCAATTTCTATCGCAGGTTTGTGTTGGGATTCTCCCATATTGCATGGGCCCTCAGGAAAATAACTAGGGGTGGTGGTAAGGAGAAATTTGCATGGGGTCGGCCCCAACAAGAAGAATTCGATGATTTGAAGCAATGCTTGTGCTCAACCCGGTACTTTCACTACCAGACCTACAACATCCCTTTGAGATTGAGACTGATGCTTCAAACTATGCTGTGGGTGCCGTTCTCATGAAACATGACCACCCCGTGGCCTATCATAGTGAGACACTATCAGATGTTGTTTGTAAGTACCCTACTTATGACAAAGAAATGTACTCCATTGTGCAAGCCTACCACCAATGGAGACATTACATTCTTGGGAGGGAGACAATCATCTACACTGATCATAAGACACTGCAGTTCATGCAGACACAAGGAAAATTGCAGAATGACCGCCATCAAAAGTGGTCCACATACTTGCAACAATTCCACCTCAACATCAAGTATAAAATAGGAAGCAACAACCACATCGTTGATTGCCTCAATAGACCACCAGTTGCGACACTCACCACAGTGGTAGACTCTTGCATCCATGAGACCTCTGGATGGCCCCAACTTTATGAGACAGACCCGGACTTCGCCACCACCTACCAAATGTTGGGTGCAAAGGTAGTTGTTGAAAATTTCCATCTTCAGGATGGGTTATTATGTCGTCTGGTCCATATATGTGTTCCATCAAGAGAGCGAGCGAAGATGATCTAGGAAGCCCACTATAGTCAGGTGGCAGGACACTTCAGCGTCAAAAATACAGTGGCGATGCTACAAAAACATTTCTATTTTCTGAAATTTCGACAGGAGGTCAACAAGTATATCAGGTCTTGCACTGCCTGTGCTATTGCCAAACCAACCACAAAGCAATAGGGCCTGTACACCCCTCTTACTACTCTTGACAGGCCATGGGAATCCATCTCAATGGACTACATGTCGGGCCTCCTATCCACCAAGCGATGAAATGACTGTGTTTTTGTGGTTGATCGCTTTTCTAAGATGGCAATTCTGGTTGCCTGCAAGAAGAGAATCACAACAGAAGCCACTACCGAGCTCTTCTTTGAACGAGTCTGGGTACATTTTAGAATCCCACAAATCATTTTCTCAGATCGGGATAGTCGATTTCTCAGCACATTCTGGTCGAGCCTCTGGTCACTACTGGACACCAAGCTCACCAAATCCATGACCTTCCACCCCCAGACCGATGGCCAAACCGAGGTCGTAAATCGAATGATCGTGCATATCCTACACATGTATAATTCCAAGAAACCTCACACATGGGATCAAAGTCTTCCTTATGTCCAACATAGCTACAACCAAACCTCGTATAGCTCAACTGACCACAACCCCTTTCAGGTGGGGTTGGGATTCCAACCATTGGGTCAAATAGATGTTGCACTTCCCCTTGCGGTCACCTTGACCGACTCCTCTCCTGCTCCAACTAAGGCTAACAAAGCCACTCGGTTCATTAAGAGAATCCAACACATCCGCCAATAGGTTCAGGATATCCTACATAAGTCCAATGACAAGTACAAGCAACGCCATGATCAACATCGAGTGCCACATAAGTTTCAGGTGGGCGACAAAGTTTGGTTGCACTTGCATAAAGAATGCCTTACAAGACCCAATCAGAAGCTTCTTCCACTCTGTTATGGGTCATACACCATCACGAAGACTATGAGGGATAATGCTTTTGAGCTCAACATTCCTCCTTTCCTTGGCCTGCACTAAGTGTTCAACTGGACCTCCTTCGGCCTTATTTCCCACCATTATTGGACACCTCAGACGTAGCAGAACAACTGACACCAAAAGAGCTCAACCCTAAATACATACAACAAGAATCTAGTGATCAGATTGTGGACACACAGATCAAGGGTAATCTAGAACAAAGGATTCAACTTTATCGAGTCGTCAAAGCAGGACAACTCCTGCACCAAGGAAAGTGGCTCACCCGGGGCCAAATTCAACAGAAATTTTCTCATCTGATGGGGGAACTCAACACAATGGAGACCATTTCTTCCTAAGGAGGGAGGATTGATCCAGGTGGATATTGGTGGCCACCCACCTTTTCCAGCTGGCTCAAAACAACTTTTTAGCAATTTTGATAATTTACTATTTTTAGCAGTTTTTTGGGTCCTGAACTTCCGGAGCCGTTTTGAGGCCCTAAACAAAGTTTTTTGGGGTATGTTACGTTAGTTGAAATTTTGTTCAATTGTTGTAGTCCTCGGATAGATCTTTCCAATGGCTATCATACCCCTAAAATGGAGATTGTATGCAAAAGTTACGACCTTGGGAAGTTGATGTACTGACTTACCCAAACAGGGCCCACATGACTTTTGGTGCTTCATCTCCTAGGGTTAGGTTTTTGGATGTTTAGGGTTTTTGAAACTCCTGTTTATTGTAAAAAGGATTTGAGAGCCTCATTGGAATTTTCTTCTTGTGAATGAGAGAAGTCGTCACATCTCTTCTCAGAGATAATCCGCTACCATTCCAGCAATCTTGTTTTCCGCTACATTTTACAGTTTCAACTTATTTCCTTATTGAAAAGAAAACTAGTTTTACTGTATATCTCTGTTATTTCGTGTTAAGAATTTGGTAATAATATGTACTAATTTTGTTCTACTCATAAAATCCAGATCATGGTAGAAACCATTTGATTATCATTCATTGATGAATACCGTTAACAAACGAGAGGTGAACCAACGATGATGAAAATGGACCCCAACGTACCTAGTATAATCTAGTGAGTGTGAATAGAGAATCTGATGTTGAAGACTTGTAGAATCAATTGATCAAGAATCAATGATGTAAAACCACTATAGATCACGAGGAAGCATACCATTGAGGACTACAAGCTCCAATGTACTAGCTAGTTTTTAGATCCCTTTCCTAGATAATATGTTGAAGTTGATAGGAATAGATCCGTCGAAGGAGGGCCTTAATGTATCCCCCATCAATCAACACAAAACATACACTGAGAGATGTTGTGAAGAGATAGAAACACCAAGTACAATTGAACATGGATGGTCAACAAGACATCCGATGGCTGACTTAGGCTTACTTCCCTTGAACATATAGCATGAAACATTGAGCACTTGAAAACATTGACTCAAGAGCACCACTGATATAGTGTGACAATGCATGAGGCATTGAAGCACTCTCCATGGTGACTAGAATAGTAACCAATTGGAGGAGTATATGACTCATATTTATGGTACAAATCCTAGGAAATATATAACCCAACTGTAACACAAAGATGAAAATAGGTTCCATGTTCAAGGGTGACACAATTGATAGCTACCACTTTTTATAATATAGATCAATGGTGAAAAACAAACACTCTCTCTTTGTTTTCTTCTTATTTCCTCCAAGTTTTTGAGGATTCTTTGGTTGCATGGACTGCATCGAATGCACCTCAGAGGTTTGAACAAGGATCAAGTAGTTTGATTGGTTTTGAGTGGTGGACACAACTGCTGATGGGTTTGATGCGATATTCATTTGACCCAATTGTCCAACCAACTAGTCCATAGACACACTGTAAAAAAAACTTGCCACACCATCGGCATGGGGTCCCGAGTTTGGATTATGAGGATCTATATATGGCATAAGAGAATGCATAATGATATCGTATAGAGTGCCAAAATGAGAGTAGATCAAATACAAATGCTATCCACATAATATGGCTTGCTCCTCAGTTACCTCCTATGACATAGCAACATCCTTAGCTATGGGAGGTAACAAAGACTTCATGAACCAATATGAAAGGACTTGGCAAGGAATCGTGGCCCTGATAAGTCTACACCACTACCTCCACTTGTGAATGTGATTGGAAATGTGGGTGGAGGTATTGTAATACAAAAAATTCAAACTCTCTATCCCAATCTCGTACCTAACCAACAACTGAAAATGTGATAAAAATGCCATAGCTAGAGTATTAAAACTATTGTAGGAATTTCCCTTAAGCTCAATGTACCATTTCATGAGACTTCCAGTCAAGGTTCATTAGAAAAGACACAATTGAATTCTTGTTGGAATAGTTAAGTGACAACAAAAGTGAGAAAATGAGATTCCAATAACAGTGGTGGTGTATAAAGACACCATTTCACTGAAGCACAACAAACATGCTCCATAAGAACATTAATGATATTCACAATATCTCCAAAGGATCATCGATAAATAAGTTTGGACATGGTCCAAACTAACAACCACAAGATTAGACTAGTTATAACTTCCCATAAAAAATGGATTTGGAATCCAAAGTGAACATGGTCAATGCTATATTTAGTCGATGGTCGGCTCACAAGAATGGTCAAATCCCTTAATTTGACAAGGTGAGGTTTACCAAGGAAATCGAGGTTCCAACACTCCCTTGTAAACTCAAATTGGAGGAAAATGAAAGGTGATGTTTACCAAGGAACTCGAGGTTCCAAAACCCCCATGTAAACTCAACTTGGAGGAAAATACATAGCATAACTCATCCCCCTTAATTTGTTATAACTACAAAGGTTGATCAAATATGGTACAACAACACTCTTGGAAGAATTTTGGAACATTGTCACCACCAGAATGATCAAGCTTAAGTACTGAAACAAAATGTACTCATCTAATCCATCAACCAATTGTCCAAAAATCCTGTCCAAAAAACATAGTACCAGTCGATTAGTCAACTAGACAACACATCAACATGATCCAGTTGATTAGTTGACTAGAAAACAAAAAACATGGTCTAGTCAATTAGTCGAATAAACAAGAAACATCAAATATAATCAGTCTCTATCAATCCAATATTATTTGCATTAAGTAGGTACTATTAACATAAGTAGTAGTACTCAACTACATGTCCCAACAACCCATTCGAATATAGTTTAGTTAGTCTCAACAAGTGTTATAGGATTTTCAACCCTATGACCTTGGGTCTATGTCACAACAGATATTAACTGCATCTAAAAGATTGAACCTACCCTCCAACATACAAATCAATAAAGAAATGAATACTTGGAAGAGAGAAAGAAGGATATCGTACCTTGTATCGAAACATTCAATAAAGATCCTCGCTCTCGACCTTTGACTTGCTCCAGACCTTTGCCTCTACAAACCTACAAAAGGAGCCAAGTAGATACTGCAACAAAGTAGTTATCAATTCAAATTATAAATGCAAGAAGTCAATCTAGATATGTAAATCCAAATAAGCATATAAAAGCTAGTTAAACACAATTGCACATATATTGGAGGGAAAGAGAACTCTTTTATTAATCAACATGAATATGTGAGTTACAAATTGATTCTAACTGACGACACTACCTCGAAACCAACTGCCTAAGCTCCTCCACTGAACCCCTTCAAGAATCAACTCAACAATGGAGTACTTCCTCACATGACCCATAAGGGATAGGAACACTGTAATACCCATGTTTCCCCCAGTTTGTAAATATAACTATAATTGGACAAGAGACAATGGATGACTAAATATGTGTGAATGTTTGATTTGATGAACCCTTGTAAAAAAGGGTCAATGTATGAATTTTTGTTATTAATATAATTTGAATTTGAATATGTGTTGCACAATTGCTGAAAGGGGGGGAGTTTGCCAAGATAGACCATGGATGCTATGAGAGAGATGGTGAAGGGAAACCAAGTATGGTTGAGATGACCTTCACCAGACCAGTACCTACTAGGTTTAATTTCTCAACAATCCTCTAACCCAAAAATGAATTACCAATCAGGATGGTAGTTGGAAGACCATCCTCAAGAGTTAATGAGGATATTGGGTAGGGTACCCATATATAAGGCTTCCAGGCCTGACCAAAAGTGGGGATTCAGACCCACGCAACCTTGTTGAGGAATGAAAGAAAGGAGGGAATTCAGGGGACAGAGACATAAATGCAAAGAGAGCAAAGAAAATGAAAGAAAACACTCTCCTGAGAAGGGCAGTGGATATACTTTGCTTCTGAAGTAGAGAGAAAAGTGGAGAATAAAGTTTGTTTTGGCTATAAGAAGCTTGGGGCAGGGTTTCTCTACAAGATGATAAATGAGGTTGATGAGTGACTGAGGAAGTAATCATGCAAACCTCCTTGCTTGGGGCAGAAAAAACCAGTTTCCCAGTTTTTGTGGGAGAAGGAGAGTAACCTTCATTCCTAACTGTTGTGGAGCAAAGATAAAGAATCTCTCTTAGAGAATCATGGTCTAGGTCGAGGGTGACCAGTGGTAAATCTAGTAGGAGTGGTTGTGCCTATGGTTGGGAGGAAACGAGCAACTCTTTCAATAGTTGCTTCACATTTTTTAGTTCTGACAAGTATTTTCATACTTGGTGCATTATATTGGATGTGATGATGAAATGTCTGTGTTTATTATTCAGTTTCTCATTATTTGATCAGTTATTAGAAATTCTCTTTGATTCCTGTAAATTGTTATATCTATGTGATCTTGGATTTATCTTAGTTTAACTATTAGAGAGTTATGGGATGTGAGTCCATAGGCAAGTCGGGGTAGGATCGACTGGAATGTTCAAGTCCCACAAACCTTGTGAAGTTTACCTAGAGGGAATGTTAAGTCTGAATTATGTGGGAGAAGGACATTTTTCCCTTAGACTATTCACCCATATGACTGAAGGCTCACAACCATGTCCTTAACTCCCTTTGCTGTGAGAATGGATTCATGCTCAGCCCCTAAGTTTTCTCAAAGGACCCATGTAACCAGGTCCTAGGAACCATGCACTAGTCCAAAAGGAGCTACCTCTTTTGACTTCGGGAATTCAGGACTTGTGACTCCACAATCCTCAAAATTATCTGAAGGGCGAAGTCATGAAACGACGAGGATCATCGATTTGGGGATCCCATATGGATCTCTCTCAGTCGTTAGATTGGGCATAGGAGGGGAGGCATTAAGTGCCTTAGTGAAGTCTTACTTTAGGGGATTTGGAAAGATCCAATGCTGAAACCCCCGAATGGCGGAGTTGTGGTGTAAATTTGGACAATTGAAATGGAGGGACCGTCGATCCTCAGATCCTTCAAAATCCTTCCAAACCATTGTGCTAAGGGACCCATGTTTGACTACCTGAATAACCAGGGACGGATCGTGGATCGAGGCACAACCCCTCCTTTTTCCTCATCAAGTGATTGACCGTGAACTAGGACCATTGGATGAGGGGTTATGTGGAAAGATATCCCATAGTTAGAATATTCCATACTTCGAAGGAAACCAACCAAGAATTTATGAAGTATGAACTCACCGAAGTCATGAGTGCCGAAGCGAATCTCGACCATTGGTCGAAAAGGACATGTGGCACAAGATTCAAGAGTTTGGAGGTTTGTCTCTTCGAAGAATTTGTGTCAAGAGGATTCAATAAGCTTTGAAGCCAAAGTCGTGAGGCAATGGGAACCGTAGATCTATGGATCTATGTGGGATCTTACATACCGTTATATTGAAATACTAAGTAGGTATTTGTCTTTGATGATGTGGCTCGCTGACATCATCTCGGGTGACGTGGACCTGCTTGACACGTGCCATGTGTCACCTAGTTTTGGATGGTTCACATACCCATTGTGCATGTTAGAGCTTGACACGTGTCTCCCTGATTTGGGTTTTTCATAGACGCAAAAGAGCCATTGGAACGTGAATCATGTCACCTTCTGGCAAGGACACATGTCACCTCTATTTCCCTACCACCGAAGTCACGAAGCAATAATATCCATAGATATGAGGACCCTTCGAGACTTCCCCCGACCGTCAGATCTATATTGTATTCAACACTTAGACGAAGTCATATTTTGGAGGTTTGCGTGTGTGGATACCCTGGAATTCTTGAAGAGATGAAGCCCGAAGTGTTTGTGGGCCGTTGATCTTGAAAGAGATTTGGGACCATTTATCCCCGCGTCAATTCCAAGACTTGTTGAAAGCTCCAAATCGCTGGAGTAAGCACATTTTGAGTTGGTTCCTGGTCATATACTGCGATCGTATGTTATCGCTATGGGAATAAAGGGGCTAAGGTTCTGTTCTAAAATTAAAAAGAAAAGGGGGCTTTGTAAAATCACCCGTGGGTCTTTTACTGATCTTTCTCATGAATTGAAGGCCAGAGGATAGGTTAGGGAGAAGACCTAGAAATGAGATGGACCCATGTGGTCCTTGACTAATAACATCCGAGGAACTTTGGGAGGAAACATTTTGCAAATCCATAACTCAAAATTAAGCCTGATGACAACCATAAGGAGGTTCGTGGCGAGTATAATTGAGGAGATCTCGGATTTAGGACTTGAGGTAGTTAAGGGAAAATGAAATTATGATGCCCCATCCCTTAAAATAATAGTTAGGGGTCGGGTCTATTACAAATTGGTATTAGAGCATGGAAACAACACTTGGCCTACTTGGGCTCATGCACGAGTCGTATAAAAACATTATTATAGGACTTTAAGGGGTAACACCATATTTTATCCATTCCTAATAATCTTAGTAAACCTCTACCAAAGAAAGGAATGAGGCCTTTTACTGTTGACAGATGTTTTGGAAAATTGCACTATATGCTGCTAATGTTTACAAATAAAGAACTGACTTCACCTTTCAATGATATGTGGTTCATGAATTAGTAGATTAGTAACTAACAAATTTTTTTTTATTTTCACTCAAGCAGTCAATGAACAAAATGATAACTACAACGTAAAGGATGGTGACACATCAAGAGTTGGGGGATATTTCCCACAATAGCGAGGAAGAATTTGATGAAAGGAGGGTGGTGAAACCCCTCCAAATTTGGCCGAAATTGTAAGAAGCCTCATGGAATAATTACAAAGTTATAAGGATGACAATGAAAGGCTGATCAAGGAGAAGGAAAAGCAGACAAAGATTAATGTAGTCCTATTGCAAAGTCTATCATATATACAAAGGCAACTGCAACAAGGTCCAACTGCCAATCATGTGGATAGGCATGATACTAAGAAAACTCCAATTCCACATGAGATACATAAGCATGGTCCTAAAAGTGGTCACACCAGAAGAAGCACCTCAAAGAAGGCCCAACATGGAGCCAAGAAACATTCAATGGAATATTCCTTTGGTGAGGACACCAACAACTCTAAGGAATTTTCTAGTAGCAGAACTAGTTCCCATTCTCAGACAAGAGGAAAGAAAAGGAAACATTCCAAGAGTCATGACCTTGAAGAATTCAGGAAATCCAAACCCCCCACCTTCAATGGAGAGATTAAGAAGGGGGAAGAAGCAGAAGTTTGGATACTCGGCTTGAACAAGTACTTCAAAGTTCATGACTACTCTAAGAAATTAAAGGCCCATATATCTGTTTTCAACCTAAATGGGAAAGATTCCATTTGGTGGGAGGACATTAGGAATGTGAAAGGTAACCATGAGAGGGATTTTTCATGGAAAAAAATTGAGAAATACTTCAAAAAGAAGTATCTGTCGAAAAAGTACTTTGATGGGAAAACCAAGGAGTTCTATGAACTCAAGCTGAGACAACTCACCATAGATGAGTATATCAACAAGTTTCTCGAGCTGATGAGGTATGTGCCCTACATAAGGATTAAAAGGTAAATATGCAATGATTCATTAGKGGATTACCTCAGTCCTACTGGGACAAAATTGAGTTTGATGAGACAAAGACCTTAGAAGATACTATTTGAAAAATAAGGTATTTCTATGAGSAATTCAAGAGTAAGACAAAACCCCATGAAGACTGGAAGAAGAAAAAAAATTCGGGATTCAAGAAGAAGGGGTTTAAAACTTCGAGGTTTAAAAACCAGGGGAAGATCTCTAGGATGAGACTTCCTGCCAGAAGTGTGTATCAAMAWWWTTTTCCATCCCAGAGYGGAAATAAAACCTTCAKAGAAGTTCCAAGTAAGGTTGATAACACAAAGAGAGAACCCTTGAAATGTTGGGGTTGTGGAGAGGAGCATCTGCCGAGGGACTGTCCACATAGACAACAAAACAATGGGAGGGTCTACAATGTCCAGGAGGCTACCACAATCAATGATGTGTCTAGGAGCCTGCTACAAATTTATCCAGCCTTGGGTAATAGACAAGGTAACCACCAAGCTTCAGTGGTGGAGATGGAAGGTACGATCGTCAACCATCCTATTTCCATTTTAATTGAACCTGGTTCTAATTTGAGTTATGCTTCCCCTCAAATTGTTGAGAGATATAAATTGCAACAAGTTAAACATGTTAAATCATGGATGGTACAACTAGCCACTGGAACCAAAATAAAAGTAACAGAGGTCATACCTGTATGCCAAATTGTTATAAGTGGGTTTCCCACCCAAGCGAACCTAAATATACTTGCTTTAAGGTATTATAACATTTTGATTGATATGGACTAGTTGGCTTCCCACAAAACCAAGTTGGACTGTTATAGTAAAACTCTGGAGCATGAATATGAAGAAGGAAGAAGGGTAACCCTACAAGGGATTCAAAATCATGTCTCAGTGAGACAAATATCATCCCTCCAAGTGAAGAAGTATTGCATAAAGGGATGTCCCTTGTATGAAATACAAGTACTAAACTCCATTGAGAATGACAAGCCCAACTGAGAGAACCATCCCATATTTAGAGAATATAAATATGTATTCCCAGAAGAGGTACTAGGTCTACCTCCAAGAAGGGATATTGACTTTTCCATAGAACTTGTATAGTGCCAATGTCTAGAACACCCTATAAAATGAGTACACCAGATCTAGTTGAGCTAAAAATACAGTTGAAGGAGATGTGGGACAAAGGCTACAATCGGCCTAATGTGTCTCCATGGGGAGCACCAACTTTGTTTGTGAAAAAGAAAGATGGCACACTTAGACTGTGCATATATTATAGACAACTCAATAAGATGACCATAAAAAATAAGTATCCCTTGCCAAGGATCGATGACTTGTTCGACCACTTAAGGAGTGCTACAATCTTCTCCAAGATTGACTTGAGGTTTGGATACCATAAGATCCGAGTCAGAAATGAAGATATCCACAAGAAAACCTTTAGATCAAGATATGGCCACTATGAATTTGTGGTGGTGTCATTTGGGCTTACCAATGCACCAACCACTTTTATGTGCTTAATGAATAACGTATTCAAAAATTTCTTGGATAGGTTTGTATTGTTTTTCATTAATGATATCCTAATCTATTCCAAGAATAGAGAAGAGCATCAAGAACATCTCAAGCTAGTACTCCAAGTACTAAGAGAACATCATCTCTATGCTAAGATCAGTAAGTGTGACTTTTTCCAGAAACAAGTCCATTACTTAGGCCATGTGATTTCTGAGGAAGGAGTGGCAGTTGATCCTGACAAGTTTAAATCCATCATCGATTGGCATACCCCAAAGGATGTATTTGATATCAGATCCTTTATGGGTCTGGAAGGATACTATAGGAGATTCATAAAAGGATTCTCCAAGATTGGTTGCCCAATCACCTCCCTTCAGAAAATTGGGGTTAAATTCATTTGGACATCAGAATGTGAAGAAATATTTCAAGAGTGGAAATACCTTATGACCAATGCACTTGCATTGAAGATTTCAGATCCAAACAAAGACTTCCTTGTGTGTACAGATGCCGAGAAGGAAGGTCTTAGAGGAGTCATTATGCAAGAGGGACATGTGGTTTTCTACGAATCCAAAAAATTGAATGAGCATGAAGTCAATTATGTGACCCATCATATGGAATTGGTTGCCATAGTGCATGCTTTAAATATGTGGATGCATTAACTCCTATGTAATGTCCCCAAGG
>ML789843.1:0-12295 GCA_009831015.1 Picea engelmannii
ATCCTCTGCTGGCGAGTGTCTTTGACCTATGTGTCCACTATTTGATCAATGGATACATGTTCCACACAATCAAGGTTGAGCTCTATTGGTGTCAATTGTTTTGTGATCTCTGAGGTGTCCAATAATGGTGTAAAATATGGTTGAAGGAGGCCCACATTGAACACAGGGTGCAAGACAAGGAAGGGTGGAGTGTTGAGCTCAAAATCATTGCTACCCAAACCCTTTTTGATACTGTAAGTCCCATAGCAAAGTGGGCGGAGCTTCTGATGGGGCCCTATAAGGTTATCTTTCTGCAAATGTAACCATACCTTGTCTCCCATCTGAAAATGGTGCGGTACCCGGTTTTGATCATGGCGTTGCTTGTACTTAGCATTAGCTTTCTGCAAAATCTCATGGACCTGTTGGCAGATGTGTTGAATCCACTCAATGAATTTGGTGGCTTTTTTGGCCTTAGAGTGAACATGGGAAGATTTTGTTTGTGTGGTTGCAAGAGGTAGTGCAACATCAATGGGACCTAAGGGTTGGAATCCCAGCCCCACCTGAAATGGTCTATGGTTGGTGGAGCTATGGAGAGCCATGTTGTAGCTATGTTGAACATAGGGAAGACTCTCATCCCATGTCTGTGGATGCTTAGATTTGTACATGTAAAGGATGTGCACAATCATCTTATTGACGACCTATGTCTGGCCATTGGTTTGGAAATGGAAAACAGTGGATTTAATGAGCTTGGTGTCCAACAGTGACCAGAGACTCGACCAAAATGTGTTGAGGAACCTGTTGTCTTGATATGAGGTGATGGTCTGTGGTATCCCAAAATGGACCCATACTCATTCGAAGAAGATCTTGGCAATATATGTCATTGTGATTCTCTTCTTGCAAGCTGTGATAATGGCCATCCTCGAAAACCGATCAACCACCACAAATACACAATCATTGTCGTGCTTGGTGGATGGAAGGCCAGACATGTAATCCATCGAGATGGATTCCCAAGGCCTCTCAAGAGTAGGAAGAGGGGTGTATAGGCCTTGATTTTTGATGGTTGGATTGGAAATGGCACAAGTAGTTCAAGATTTGATATAATTGCTAATGTCTTGTCGAAGTTTTGGCAAATAATTTTTTTTTGTAGAACGGACACAGTTTTCTCCATGCTAAAATTCCCTGCCATCCGACTGTAGTGAGCCTCCCAAATCATCTTTGCACACTCGCTTGTGGGAACATAGAGGTGGCCCAGATGGCATAGAATTCCATCCTCAATGTGAAAATCGGTGACACTGACTCATGTACCCAAGAGATGATAGGTAGTGTCGAAGTCAGGGTCACACTGATAAAGTTGGGGCCACTTAGATGTCGCATGCCCATAAGAATGGAGCATTGTGGTGAGTGCAACAACGGGAGGGAAATTGAGGCAGGTAGCGAGATGATTTGTGCTCATTTTTTTATACTTTATGTTGATATGGAACTGTTGTAGGTATGTGGACCACTTTTGATGGCGGTCACTTTTCAACTTCCCTGTGTCTGTATCAACTACATAGGCTTGTGATCAGTGTGGATGATTGTCTCCTTTCCCAGAATGTCATGTTTACATTGACGACATAATTGCATAATGGAATACATTTCTTTGTGATATGTGGTGTATTTTTGGACAATATATAAGAGTGTCTCACTATGGTATGCTATCGGATGACCATGTTGAGTGAGAACTGTGCCTACAGCATAGTTGGATGCATCAGTATCAATCTTGAATGGTTGTTGCAGGTCAGGTAAGGAGAGTACTGGAGCTAACCACAAGCAATGCTTCAGATCATCAAATGTTTGTTGTTGTGCCTAACTCCATGTGAACTTTGCCTTTCCACCACCCTTGGTTACTTGGCTGAGGGCCCATGCAATATGGGAGAATTCCAACACAAACCTTCAGTAGAAGTTGGAAAGTCCCAAGAAGCTCCAAATCTCGGTTAGTGTGGTCGGGGCTGACCAGACACAAATGACTTGGATCTTAGCTGGATCCACATGTACCCCATGCTCATCGAAAATGTAGCCCAAATATTGGATCATGTTCATGCCAAAGGATCATTTTTCCAAGTTGGAATATAGCTTGTGCTATCACAGAGTGCCCAAAACCTGTTGAATATGCTACATGTTCTCCTCCCAAGTTCTGTTGAATATGAGGATGTCATCCAGATATACCACCACAAAATAGTTGGTGAAGGATCTCAATACATCATCCATCAATCTCATGAAAGTTATTGGTGCATTTGTTAAGCCAAAGGGCATGACCAACCATTCAAAGAGACCTTCTTTAGATTTTAAAGTTGTCTTCCATACATCATTTGGTTTGATGGGAACCTAGTGGTAGCCAGACTTTAGGTCAATCTTGTTGAATAACTTTCCCCCCTTGAGTTGGTCAAGAAGGTCATCAATTCAGGGAATTGGGTACCCGTTCCTGACTATGATTTTTTTGTATGCTTTGTAATCAATGTAGAGATGACATGTCTTGTATTTCTTCTACACCAGCAAAATTGGGCTTTCATACAGAGAGGATCTGGGTCAGATGTGCCCCTTTTGAAGCAGCTCTTGGATCTGGTGCTTGATTTTGTCATTTTTAATCAGCAAGTGACGATAGACTGGTCCATTAGGCAATGGTGTACCACGGGCTAGATCAATTGGATGCTTGACTTGGTAGTGCGTCGGTACCCCGATGGGTGAGGAGAAGATGTTTTTGTACTCTTCCACAATATCATCCACTTTCTTATGTTGCAAAGAGAGGCTTTGTGTAGAGGTCATGGATGTGGCGGTAACCTCCTTATTGCTACGAGTATGGATCACAAAGAAGATTAACTTCACGACTGTGAAATGACCTTACTGCATTTCTTAGCAGAGATTAAAGAAATGGCGGTAGGCGATGCTACCTCTGGTATCATGTACAATTGTCTACCCAAAGTAATAATATCACTGCGGGGTCTAGACTCATACACAACATGTCTCTTCCACAAATATGGTTGGCCTAAAAGAACATCACAAACTTCAAGGGGAGAAATATCACACAATACCTCATCTTTGAAGGGCTTGATGTTGTAGGGAAGATGAAATTGTTGGCTAACACGAAGATCTCGTCCTTGGCGAAGCCAGCCTATGGTGTAGGGTTGCGGCTGGAGTGTCATCGACAGTTCCAACCACTTGATGACCTCTTCTTCAGGTTCTTCTAACTGCCACTATCAACAATGAAATGCAGTGGAGTCCCCTTTACCCACATCTATGAGTGAAAGAGGTGTTCCCCTTCCTCTGGTTCTTCTAGTTCGCTTGTTTGGATTTTGGTGGTAGAAACAATGGCACTAGGTTCAACATCGATGATTTGCTTCCCACTTTTTGGATTTGATTCAGATTCATAATCTGTCTCTGACTCAGAATCTTTCAACTTTTCCACCAGTGACTGCTTGGAGCGACATTCTTCGGTGTTGTGCCAAGGGATTTTATGGTATTCACACCATTTTCCCATGTTCTTCTTCATATTCTCATTACCCTTCTTAGGTTGTGGCTTGGAATGGTTGTCCTGAGAGTGGCCATCTTTTCTTTGTCCCTTAATTTGTGGGTTGGGGGAACCTTTGCCCTGCTTCAGTTGTGAGGAGTTTGCAGATCCAAACTCTCTCTTCTTCTGCTTAATTTTTTTCTCAATATTGACAGCATATCTATAAGCCGCACCTAATGATGTGATGTCCAAAAAATCCATTTCTGATTGAATGTATCTATGCATAAATTTGTGTTATTTGAGAACCAGATGCCATTCAAAGTATCTGGTCCCTTTCATGACGCAGCGTGGTTCATATTGTGTACTGGCCCTCGTAGCTTCCAATAGGGTAGTATTGTTCTTTAATGGCATCCTTAAAGGAATCCCATATGGGGGAGACCACAAATATTGTAGATTCCTCTATGTCCCTTTTCTCAAATTAATTATCCCACCAGTCCTTAACATGGGGGACGACCTTGAGGAGTGAAAAATTAATATTTTCCATGTTGAAAAAATTATGGACCGAAAAATAACCTTCGAGCAAATTCAGCCATTTATCTACAACATCCACATTTATCAATCCTTCAAATAATTGAATATCAAAATTTACTTGTACCTTGAAGGGGGTTGCATGGCTAATTGATGAATATGTGTCTCCTATGGGCAGTCGTCGAAGGATCTGTGCAAAGTTTTCCATCATCTCATTCATTTTTCGTGCAAGGGCTTCCTCGAGCAACATTTTAAAAGGATCTCCTACTCCATCATCTTTCTTCTTGTCCCCCATTGGTTATTATAGAGCTCAGCATGGTCGATCTTGCAAAGGATTGGCTAGTTCAAGTCCCAACTTCTTGTACCCAGATCTTCTCTAGGACATGCATGAAGAAAAATAAATGAAGAGAAGACTTCTCTGATACCACTGATCTGGATTTATGAGCGGAACGAAAATAATAACAGATTGAATACAATAACAAAGAGATATTGATAACAACAACATATATCCAATGAACAATAACTTCTATTGAATAAATAAAATAGGATTAAACGGTAAAACTGCATAACTGAAACAACTTGCTCGAATGGTGGTAGCTATCTATGAGAAGAGATGTGGCTTCTACACGCATCTGTCTGAGAAGAATGATTATAATGAGGCTCCAGAGTCCTTTTTAACATTAATCATGAATTCCAAAACCCTATACATCCAAAAACCTAACCCTAGGAGATGAAATGCCAAAATTTATATGGGCCTCAATGGGTAAGTTGGTACCTCAACTTCCCAGGGTCATAACTTTTGCATAAAACATTCGTTTTAGGTGTGTGATATCCCATTGGAAAGGTATTTTCAAGAAATACACATTATGCCATCAAACTTTGACTCTATCTACAATTTGATAGTGGAATGCCAAAAAAACATTGTTTAGGGCCCCAAAATGGCCCTGGAAGTATAGAAAGATGTGTTGACATGAAAACATCCAAAATAAGCCTATTGGATTAGGTGGGAGGCCACCAATGTCTACCTAGAAACTGTGTAGGGCTTCAGACAGCCCTGGAAGTGTAGAACCCACAATTACAAATAATTACAGAAGAACGTGTTGAACTAAAAACTATCAAGAGGAGTCAGTTTGAATAGGTGGGTGGTCACTAATATCCACCTGGATCATAACATGTTTTCAATAACTTGGTTGACTCTCTTTGTCTTCCCATCTATCTGTGGATGCTATGTTGTAGTAAAATTCACATTTGTACCAAATCCTTTAAATAATCCTCTCCAAAATTTTGAATTGAACTTTGGATCTCTATTTGAAACAATTTCCTTAGGTACTCCATGCAACCTAGCAATTTCCTTCATATAAATTTATGCAATATTATTTGTCTTATGACTTAGTTTCATTGGAATAAAATGGATAGTCTTTGTCAACTTATCCACCACTGCCATTATTAAATCATGTTTTATTTTTGTTCAGGGCAACTTAGTGATAAAATCAATGGTTACCACTTCCCATTTTCACTTTAGGATTGGCAATGATTGTACCAAACATGTTGGTTGTCCATGCTCAACCTTCACTCTTTGACATTCCATGCACCTAGCTATGTAATCAGCCACATCCTTTTTCATTCCTAGCCAAAATTGTTGTCTTCTTATTTATGCAATTATTTTCTAGTAACCAGGATGTCTGGCATATGGAAGATTATGCATTTATTTTAACACCAACACCCTTAATTTTCTGAAACTAGCAACATAAACCTATTTTTATGCATCAATATTCCATCTTCTCCTAACTTATAATTTTTAAATTTATGTTGTACATGTTCCTGTTGTAAGCCTTATTTTTCCTGTAGGTAAAGTTAGTCCATAATAGTAGCCTATAAATTGTGCTCTTTAAATCTAATTTATGCATGCTAATGGTTGTATCATGCATGATATGTACCCTTCTATTGAGTGCATCAACAACTTTATTCTCTATTCCTGTGATATGCTTGATGTCAAATTCATACTCTTAGAAATACCGACCATCTTGTTTTCCTATCATTTAAAGTTGGTTTCTCAAACAAATATTTCAGACTACTATGGTCTATCCTTGATTCGAATTTCTTTCCCATTCAGTATTGACTTCATATTTTCAATGTATGTATTATGGCAACAAGCTCCAAGTCATGTGTGGCACAATTCCTTTCATTATCTTTAATATTTTTGAACTCATAACTAATGGCATGTCCATTTTGAGTAAGGACTCTACCAAGTCCTTCTTTGCATGCATATGTGCATACTACACATTTTTCATTTGGATCGACATCTTCTAAATAGGTACACTAGTAAGTAACTCTTTCAATAGTTGGAAACTTTCTTCACATTTTGATGTCCATTCAAATTTAGTTCCGTTCTTTTGTAGATGGGATGAACAATCTTGGAGAAACCCATTATAAACCTCTTATAGTATCCAGATAACCCCATAAAATATCTAACCTTTGAAACATACTTTGATGTTGGCCATCCCCTAATTGATTCAATCTTCTTTGGATCCATTATTGTGCCTTCCTCTAAAATTATGTGCCCCAAATAGTGGATATGTTGCATACATTCTTGCAATGCATGTTTCCATGAATGTGCATAATGTATTTCATGTATCTTTGTTGAAAAAGTATGTGCATGATCCTAACCATGTCATTGATTGGAATTTGATAAAGGTGGAGTCAGAAGGAGACTTCTAGGTATATCCAGTACATATATTGGACGAGAAGGTCATGGTGCTCTGAAACAAATCCATATGACATGTAAAGATCCAGTGGACATGCTATAGCCCTGAGAAAGTGACATGGGAGCTAGAAGATGCAATATGGGAGGTATATCCAAAGATATTTTTTATTTTTTTTATGAAAATTATGTATATATGTACACTTGCATGGTGATCTGCACTGAGGACAGTGAAAAAATAAGGGGGATGGGAATGTAATACCCTAGTTTTGATCCTTAGATTATAAATTTGTTTTTGTATATGATGAAAGGTCAGATATCCTATCAATGTAATACTTTGAATAATAATAATAATAATAATAATAAATGCATCATCAACTACAAACAGACAAGGACAAAGTCATAGGGGCTATGATTCCACAAGAGAGGGGGCTAAAGGGGCTAAACCAAAATTATAATATTTTATTGAACCCATCTCAAAATTAGTTGGGAGAGTAGTTACATGAGCTTCTTAGGAAAGCCACATGGTGAATTATTGGATGCAAATATATAAACCATAATTTTGGTTGTTGGGGGTTCCTCAATCATTCTCGTTCATTCTTGTTACTGGTTTTGGCATGGGAACAAAGAGTTGGAGGTAGAGAGTCGAAGTTAGTTGGTTGTAAAGGCTTACCTATTATACCATCATTGAAAATTATTCATGTGTGCATGAGAATGATGGTAGTCGAGGAGAACTCTTTGCATTCAATATTCCCTTAAGTTTCCATCATTGATATTTTGTGGCCAATATCACTAGAGCCCTAGAGAGAAATATAATAGCTTGAGGGATTGCATTATAAAGAAGGGGATTCATTTCTTTCGGTTTTGTAGGTTGTATAAACCATAATTTTGGTTGTTTGGAGTTCCTTAATCATTCCTCAATCATTCTTGTTCATTCTTGTTTTTGTTTTTGGCATGGGAAACAAATAGTTGGAGGTAGAGAGCCGAAGTTAGTTGGTTGTAAGGTCTTACATGTTATACCAACATTAAGAAATGATGTTTGTGTGCATGAGAATGATGTTACTCAGGGAGAATTGTTCACAACTGATATTCCCTTGAGTTTCTAACACTGATATTTTCTGGCTAGTAGCACTAGATCCCTGGAGAGAAATAGAATGGCCCAAGGGGTTGCATTACAGAGAAGGGGATTCCTTTCTTTGGGTTTTGTAGTCTTAAGGGGAAAGAGAGATGGAAACTAGGATTGTTGTAGAATTTGTAGAAACTTTATTTCATGAACCAAAGAGAAATGTTGAGGAGGATACAAATCATGTGCCTGCTCCTACAAAGAATTCACTTTATGCTCTAGATTTTGTTGATATTGTTGCAGAAATAGCACTTGTTGCTACAAAAGAATCAGAACCTAGAAATAGAACATAAAAAGAAGTAAGTGAAGGGTTTCCCTACATATTGGGAACGAAAATAAAAATTCCTAAATGTATTGGAGAGGATTCTTAAATCTAGACTATGAAACACATAGACATTAAGGATTCTTTTCAACAAGAGGAATTTGTTACCCCGCAAGGGTTCAGGGTTACCACTATTGAGGATAAGGAAGACATAAGAATTATTTTTGTTGAATCAATATAAACTATGTATATGAGAATTTTGGGATCAAAGAGTTTGAACATTAGTATTCCATGGCCTACACCAACCAATGAGGTTGAAGAATTGATTAAACATTTGTGTGTCACCCAAGCTAAAGTTGCAAAGTGGAAAGTATGTGTTGAAGCACTAGGAGAGGGTCTCATCTCTAATCAAGAACACTAGTAGATAATGAATCCATCGAGTGAGAAGTTTACTCTTGCTTCTATTGAATATTCTCATAGCTTAAAGTCATTGATGAATGATATGTTGATTTAAAAATTGAAATGGTTAAGCAACTAGAAGAAACCAAGGAAAAGGTCGACAAAGTAATAAGGTTTATCAACCATGTGTGACCAAATTTTTAGTATGCTAATAAATTTGCAGCTTGTAGACCCATAGAAATGGGTTATGTTGTGTATCTTAAATAGCAGTGGCATAAGCTTATGGTTGAGAGACGTGTTTCCCAATAGATAGTGGAAATTCAAAATTCTTGTAAATTTTGTGAGGCTTATTTTGATAGCACTTGGGAACAACAAAATTTAATGTGTGAACTATACTTACACAATTACATGCCACCCCATGTGCTAATATGGTATCCAAATCCCCATGTTGGAAACATAAAATTGAGGGCCTTCATGTCCTGGCTCTCGAATGAGTATATCGTATTTGTGATGATGAAGAAGTACAAATATAATCAAATAGAGGTTGGAATAAGTATTATGAGTGAAGGTGTTAGACAAATTGAAGTTTGGATGAATCATATACATATAGTAACATATACTATAGAATTCCCAATGTTGGAGAGGATGAAACTAGAAGTAGCCTCACTCTATAGTAGACTAATAATAATTACCCATAATGTGTTGTTGTAGAGTGGAAAAACAAGATGGATGAAACTTCCTAAGAGGCTGCAAAGAAGAGAGTCTCATTCCTTGCCAAGACTTAGGATATCTCTCTTTAGGGATGAATTATACATTGAAGGTCACCATCACATCACATTCAACTAGATAGTGTTGAGATTTAGGTTTCCACTTTTGTTGCAACCTATTTCCTATTATATAGGGTTTGGAGAGCCTGACATTCTTGTTGAAAGGACAAGATACCAACAGATTGTCAAAATTTCAAGCTATCACCCAAGTAAGGGCATGACCCAATTTGTTTCTTATACCTTTAGGGATGAATGCTTGATAGTACAAAGAGTTGTTGAATTGGATATAGGACAACAAGGGAAAATAGTACCCCATATTATTGGGAGAAGCAATAATCAACATCTTTGTTCAAATTCTAATTCAAATGAAAGAGATGAAAAATAAATAGAGGTTGAAGCTAGGTTGTAGACAAAAGGAAAAGAAATATAAGTAGAAGCTAAGTTATAGACAAAGGAAAAAGAAGTAAAGATATAGACAAAGGAAGATCTATAGAATGTAGTCACAATTGAGGAACCACAATCAACTTCTATAGCAACTAATGAAGGAATCATTCCAGACAAGGTGAATAAGCAAAGAAATACAACTAGTAGTCTTACCCTTTCCTTCTATCTTTTTGTTGCATGGGAGCATGTAACCCTTTAGTTGGGGGGTTATGATGAGCCCCAAGATTGGCCTATTTTTCTCATATTTTACGGACAATCACCCCCTAAAATCCTTGTACATTTCCACCATTAAGCTCAATATCATTGAATTGACCAATTTTGTATCCATTAATGTTTATTTATTAATTATTTTCAAATGATTATTTGAAAAACATTTGATGGGTTTTTATATTGAAATGTATGAGTGTTCATGTATGTTGATGAATGTGTGTTAGAATAGGTGTTATAACCTTAATTTCCACCCTATAGGCTAGAGAGGAATCCATAAGAGGATAGAAGCCAGAATATATATTTTTCCCAAGGCTTGCCTTTGTTATATAGCTCTTTGGAGGAGGCTTGGGAGAGATTCTAGATCTTCTAGAGACCACTAGAGACTTGAATGATGTAAGTTCCTAGGCCTTTTCCATGAAGATAAAATTCATCCCTCGCCTATCACCTCGTAACTCGTCAATTCTAAAAATTTTGTAGTGCCTCGCTTGTTGAGCCACTAGTGACCAGTGAGGGCCTTCTCTTTTTGTCTACTAGGTGTCTCATGAGTATCTCCAAAAAGGGGGGTAAACCTTAGAAAAAAGATGTATTTTTTCTTCTATTCTCTTATGGATTCCTCTTTGACCTATAGGGTGTAAATTGAGGCTATAACAATAGGCCTACTAATGAGTTATGAATTATATTTTTAATTTCTATGGAGTGTATATTTATTACAGAATAATTATTTACTTATTTCAACAGCAAAAAATATCTTCCATCGACACTCATGCACATGTTTCCAAGTTGTGAACCAAAGGGAGTGAATAGGGTTGAAAATCATTTCAATTCCACAACCAATTATACACTCATAAAATCAATCAAAATATCATATGATATATGGCATTTATTCAACAAAGATTAGGGCAACAAATATGCCCCATTACCTTAGCCTGACCAAGAAGAACAATAAGCCTATGAATATGATATTTCAATAGTTCTCTCGATCAATCAAGGATGAATATGTAACTACAATATACAACAACCCATTGATTTAGTCGATCAATAAGGAATATGTACCTACAAATCCTCTAAATCAACACATAGATTCTACTAATAAAGAAGGATAGTGTGCCCAAGAATCTATTTCCTTAGTACCCACCAAAATGACAGATAATTGGTGCAAGGAAGCCAATGATTCTTGGGGTATGATTAGTTGTTCCAAGCCTTGGAACTCCCTATCAATCTTGCGGGATTCAAAAAACCCCATTATAAATACACTCATCTATAGCTTGATTTAGGGTAGATTCTAGATCTTTCAGAGTTAGGATTAGAAGTATAAGTTGTAGATTAGAAGTTGTATTAGGAATCATTTTTGTGGATGACATAAAATGTTTCTTTCTAAGTTGAGTTACAAGATACTATAGGGATTCATCATTCATGGCTCAATTGAAGAAGGTTTGTTGGTGAATGCACCTCTTTGTATATAAGTTATATTTGCATATGTATTCCATAGTAGTGTGCTTTATAATTCCTTATTTCAGTATTTAATGTTTTGTGGATAACTAAGGAATCATGTTGTGTTTCATTTTGATAGTTATATTGTTTATTTTGTTCTATTAAATATTATTTCACCAACATGCCATGATCATATGGTTGGTTGGAGGAGTGTTAATATGTTGAGCACATTGTAGAAGTTAATTTTATTTTTTATTGCATTTAACTTGTTCCCCTTAGTAATTAGTTTTCTTTCCTACAACATTTCATTATTGTCTTAGTGATTCTTTACTTTCAAGCATTGTTTTTTAAAGGCTTAAGTGTGAAGGAGTTATGTAGCCTTGATCATGAAGATCTAATGGGTCACTCTAAGCCTCGGATGACTCATGTTGTATAATAATTAAACCCTTGCTAGAATAGGATAGTTATAGTAGTTTCATTTAGTGGCATTTAGTTTTAAATTACTTAGAATTAATTTAACAACATTTGAGGCCTTGATGGTTGCATAAACAATGCACAACACTTCACAAGATTACACACCTTGGTTGATAATTCAAGTATAAGTTAGAGAATTTAGTAGCTAATAAACTATTATAGTTCTTTACCTCATCACCCACTAAAATACTAATTAACCTATTAACCCACCAAACCTACTAACCCATTTAACATCATATGCTAGAGGATACTAAATGCTAACCCACCTAACCTACATAATCCACTAACCCACCTAAACTACCTAACCTACCCCACTAACCCACATTTCTAACCTACATAAACAACTAAACTAACCTACAACCTAAATAATAAACTGAACTTACTAACCTAACCCACCTATCACACCTAACCTACCTAGCCCACTCACCTACTTTGCCACAAGTTGTTAAAATTAACCCACCTAACCTACCAAATCCTATCTAACCTACATAGT
>ML789843.1:23073-35036 GCA_009831015.1 Picea engelmannii
TTTTTAGTTTCTACCTACATTGTCTCTTCATAACTTTTTGGTTCACCAGAATCAGTCAACAATAAATAATACAATGAAGGAGAGTATAATTCAGGGGATCTACTTAACCTGATAAATCTTCTAACAACACTTGCGGGACTTTGAGGTACATGTTTCTCCTATTGTTGTACACTTTGATTTTTTGTTACCTTTGGAATTTTTTTTTCAATGATCTCATCATGCATTGTGTCTTCTGGTTTTTATTTTTCCTATTTATTTCCCTGCAACTGATCTTTTTACATGACCTTTTCATTGAATATGACATATCTACTCCTAATGATTTTGTGATTTTCATAATCACATAAGTGATAACCAAAATCATTAACACTATATCCAATAAAGGTACTCTTCTTAGATTTTGCCTCAAACTTTGTTCTATTTTCTTTATCAATATGGACAAATGCTTCACAACCGAAAGTCTTCAAAAAAGAATAGTTTACCTTTTTACCTATCCATGCCTCCTATGGAATTTTACCATACAAAGAGATTGAAGGTCCTTTGTTTATTAATTAAGCAGCAATATCTACAACATATGCCCATAAATATAAGGGCAACCCAACATGCAATCTCATACTCCTTGGATGCTCCATGATTGTCTTGTTCATCCTTTCTGACACACCATTTTCTTATGGTATTCCTGGAACTGTTTTTTCTCTACGAATCCCATGGTATGAACAGTAATCATCAAACTCCTTGTTGTAATATTCACCTCCATTGTCTGATCTAATACACTTCAACCTTTTTCATGTCTCATTCTCAACCAAAGATTTCCATTTCTTAAAAGTATAAAAAAAAACAGATTTTTTTCGAATGCAATAAACCCAAATTTTTCTAGGTGCATCATCAATAAAAATAACATAATAACGAGAGCCACCAAGAGATTATTCATGAGTTGGTCCCCATACATTTGTATGCACAATCTCTAACCTTTCACTCTTCTTTTCTTTTCTGAATCTGATAAATCTGAATCTCTTTTGTTTTCCATAAACACGATGCTCGTAGAAATCCAAATCAATTTGTTTAATATCTGGCAAAAAATTTATTTTGTGAAGTATTTGCATCCCCTTCTCACTCATGTGTCCAAGCCTATGATTCCACAGTGTTGTATCCACTCCTGTAGAAGTTAAATATATAGAAGAATCAATATTATCAATACATAAATACAATGTACCTACCTTATCTCCTTTTTCTATCACCAATGATCCTTTGGTGACCTTCCACGCCTTATTTGTAAATATAGATATACAGCTTTCACTTTCCAACTGCCCAGTTGAAATTAAATTTTTTCTTAGATCTGGTACATGTCTTACCTCTTTCAATAACCATTGGTTTCCATTATTTTACTTTATTTTTACCTTACCCATTCTAACAATTTTTCATGGTGCATCATCACCCAAATGAACCTGTCCAAAATCACCTTGAACATAATATAGAAAATGTTTCCTATGGGATCTGGCATGAAATGAAGCCCCTTAATCTACTACCCAAGACTCAAAAATATTATCTACAAAAACAATCAAAGCATCTTGTAACACATCACCTGTTACATTTGCTTCTTGATTTTTATCTTGTTGTCCATCTCTTTGTTTCTTTGGAGCTCTACAGTCTTTCTTCAGATGTTCTTTCTTCCCAGAATTCAAGCACTCTATCTTTCCTAGTCTAGATTTGGATCTTCCCTTCCTATAATTCTCGCGTTTCCCTGATCCCTTTCCTCTATCCTTTTGTCTTCCCCAGTTCTCCACAGTCAACACATTACCTGATGTCTCACATGTGTTTTTATGACGCATTTCCTCTCTAAGGATAACACCAACAACATCATCAAATTTTAGAGTGTTTGAACTAGAGACAGAGTTACTTACAGCCATGACCAAGCCATTCCAACTTTCTAGCAATGAACACAAGATTAGAAGAGCCCTGGCCTCATCATCAAAGTCCACTTTTACAAAACTTAGTTGATTAGTAACTTTATTAAATTCATTTTAATTATCTGCAACAGACTCACCTTCTAACATCTTCATATTAACTAATATCTTCATTAGAAATACCTTATTAGATGTTGAGGTTTTTTCATAAAGTTTAGCCAATGTGTCCATCAGTTCCTTCTTTGTATTTTACTTTGAAATATTGAAAGCCATTGATGTTGCCAAGATCAGTGGTATTGTTCCTAGTGCCTTTTTATCAAGAACCTCCCATTCTTCATCCTTCATGGTTGTCAGTTTCTTTGTTATTCCACCCAATGGTAGGAATATATCCTTCTGATATAAATAATCTTCCATCTGCATCTTCCATAACTAGTAGTTTTGGCTGTTAAATTTCTCACCCCTAAACTTTCCATCTTCCGCCATTGCTCCCACTCGAACCAGGAACCCTCTTTTCCTGTGAGTTACCTTTCGCTCTAATACTAGTTGTTAGAAAAACAGGATCGCGAAGCAACAAAATATAAAAAAAAAATGTGGAAATAAACATATAAGATACACAATACAATAGAGACACAGATATACGTGGTTTACCCAGTGTGGGATATGTCCACCAAAGAAATTTCCAGGTCCTTCCTTATTATTACTTAGCAAAATGAAGGGATACAACCTACAACACACATGTTGTAACTTCCTCTTATTTCTCTCATAGTCTCCTAACTCATAATACAATATTCATGATAATACACAGCCGCAATACAATTCCCTCATAAAAGAGGGTTGCCTTTTACGGGAAAAATCCCTAAAATAACTTCTACTGTCAAATTTGCGACCTTATAATGAACTTTCCAGATTGACTATGAAATTACAATATTTTACAAGGCAATTTTTCCCAAAATTTTACTTCGGGGGCGTTTCCCCCGAATCCCCCGCCAGGGGGGAAATACAAAAATTGTTGCCTCGCCCCCTTGGACCACCCAAGTGACAGTTGTGGGGGAGAAAGCCCCCCGACACCCTCCGTGAGGGAATGGGGTCCAAGAACGGGTGAAACAAACCTTTGAATCAGGAAGATAATCATGCTCCACAACTAACACAATGAGTTGGCTTCTTGCAGGCCTGAAAGGGCGAGGCTTTCCACCTTAGTAGCCCTAATTTTTTCAGTTCTTATGGGTTTAATCAATGTAACGTGGAATTATTTATTGAGGGATAGATGGGCTAATGTTTTTACAAAGGATGAGAGTGTTCTAGCCTTGGAAGCAACAATTATTCCCATCATGGGCCTCTGTGAACTGGGGAACTTCCCTCAAACAACAGGCTCTGGTGTGATGAGAGGCAGTGCAAGGAATGCTATAGGGATCTGGATCAACCTTGGATCCTTTTACTTCCTTGTCACTCCTATCGCGTATCAATTTTGAGGTTATATGTTTCCCTAAATATAGCGTATAAATTGTAAGTCGAAGTTTGAACAAAATATCTAAAATCTTTTCTTCTACTTTATTTTAATTTTTTTCTTTTCTCTAGTCATGGTAAACTATTTTTCTCTTCGACCATAAATATTAGTAAATTGCTTATACTCATAAAATAAGCATGCATCTTTAGAGTTTCCCCCTGCAAACCTTGACAACTTAGGTCGGGTGGATAACAACAAACTCCATCATAGAGAACATGAAACAAAACTAGCATTGTTTCAAAATAATTCTATAAATCTGAATAAATTATCTGATGATGAAACACACCCCTAAACCTAACCCTAACAAAATGGGTGCAAGGTTAATTAAATTGGGAGAGAAGAATATTATTAAGATATTCCCGTAATCAAAAAACCTACAATACTATATTATGATTGAAGCATACCCATTAACCCTAACCCTAACAAATGGGGTGCAACATTAATTTAATTGGAAGATAAATATACTGTTAATATGCTCTCTTAATTATTCATAAAAATATGTTATTTGGTCATGAGGAATATCGATAAAACGTAAATCCTAACCCTAACAAGGTGCAATATTAATTTAATTGGGAGAGAGGCATACCATTAATATGATCCCTTAATGAATTCATAAAACCTGCAATGTTTATGGAAAAAGCCACATATGGGCTTGTGTCCAAAATGATGAGTCAATTTTATGTGCTCCGCGAGATGCTCCATTTTTCATCATTTCCTAAAGCACGTTGCACACTTGTGCCTGCAACACACTCGTAATGTGAGATCAAAATCCCCCACATGATCTTAAGCAAAGTCAAATTTAGGGAATATTATGCTATGTAACAAAATAACATCTCAGAACGTGATAATGAGCTAACTCTCTACCACAATTTTGGATGGAGAACCATTGATATCGTGCACTATTCCTAATATTTTGAACTTGGGGGAATAGACTCAAATAGTCATCATAATTATTATAACCAAGGTATTTAGCTACCACGATATTTAGCTTGCTTACAGACAGACTTTCACCAAATTGTAAAAACTAGCATAAAATCATTAACATAGCCTGTACAAACAACACGAAGGATATACTAAGAAACATACTCATTGCATATATGTTGTACAAGTCTTTATCAAAGAAATATAGATTGACAAGATGAAAGTACATATAAAAAAAAAGTTAAAAACTAAATATAAAAAAAACACCAAATTGTAAAAACCAGCATAGAATCATTAACAGAGCATGTACAAATGTTATATAGGAAGAACTTTATCAAATAGAACCATCAAATAAAGAGCCAACATCATGGTGAAAATAGATGTCGAACACCCACTTCACCAAAATTTTGTACAGGAAGAACTTCATCAAATAGGGCCACCAAATGAAGTAAGATCAAGGATAGGCTTCATCCCAGTGCAATAAATGCCAATCATCCTCTCCCCCATAATTTTATAACATTAAAAAATAGAAAGTCAACAATATCAATGTAAAAAAACGTTATCTTATTACAGACAAGTGATGATTGAGAGATGATGCCTCAATTCTATTAATGCCAAAATAATAAGAAGATTCAAAGATGATGCCTCACTTCTATTGATGCCAAAATAGAAAAATTAAAATTGGTCTCGTTGAGAAATCATACATAAGACTATGAAAGAGAACAATAAACATCTCACTACATTACAATTTTTTTAAACACAAAATAAAACCAAAACTAAACAAATGTAAAAAAATAATTAAAATGTGAAATTGCCACTATAAATGCTTCTACATAAAAATAAAAAATAAATCAACACATTATTCAATTCCATGATAAAATGCATGAGATGGATTATTAAAAATAAATAAACATGCATTAGTTTATGTGGATAATTTATATTGTGCACCATAATTCCAATTCGGTTGAAACCCTGAAAAACATACAAAATGGAATTTCTAAGCATATTAACAAAATAAAATCCGCAAATAGACACACAAAATTAATAAAACCCAAAAATAGACACAAAAATGAATAAGATAGACAATGATAAAAGCATGCATTGACATAATTCATAACAGTAGTGGATCTTAATTTTATAAGCTCAATAATTGTGACCTACCTATTGTTCATTGTTTTGACAAAACCCCAGAAAAGACCAATTCTAGTAAAGAAAATACAGACAATAACAGTGTGAAACAAAACTCTTGTTGAAGTTGCAGGTAAAACTCCAGAAACATCAAAGGATTATACTACATAACTCTCACATTCTTGGCTCCATGGAAAATAAACATGTGGCTTGATTATCCATCGTGACAATTATTTAGTCTGAGATGTGTGTCGACGATGAATCATATGCAGACAACCCTTCTGGAATTTTGCTTGTTCTTGGAATCACTGGGTTTGATCGCCATGAGCATGGGAATTCTTATGGAATACAAATATACTAAGGTAAACCAATGCCCTAATTTTTTGGACACCATCCCTAACCCGATGCAGCAATTGCGGATGCGGTGTAATGCTCATTGCAAAGGTCGTTGGAGGACCCTTCTTGTTTTCTAGGTCGTTGCCAGTAGTTGACCGAGTGGATAAAGTTGCTTATCTAACAACGGCATCACCAGTGCATCACTAGTTCTTTTAGCATCTAAAGATATAGAGATTTTGTTAGCAAGGTATCTGCCTAATCCCTAAGTCGCAGTGGTGACTACTACGATCTTGATTCAGACCACCAACCTCATGTACATTGTTCTAATCGCTCTGGTCTCCTCTGTATCCACCTTGGTGGGTAACGAATTGGGTGCTTGCAGGCCTGAAAGGGAGAGGCTTTCCACCTTAGTAGCCTTAGGTTGTGCATTTGTGATGGGTTTGATCAATGTAACATGGATTGCTCTGTTGAGGGATAGATGGGATAATGTTTTTACAAAGGATGAGAGTGTTCTAGCCTTGGCAGCGGTAGTTATGCCAATCATGGGCCTCTTTGAACTGGGGAACTTCCCTCAGACAACAAGTTGTGGTGTGATGAGAGGTAGTGCAAGGCCTGCTATAGGGGTCTGGATCAACCTGGTCTCCTTTTACTTCCTTGGCCCTCCTATCGTCATGGCTCTGATATTGTCCACATCAATTGTCACAAGGATAATTGTAGCATCAACTATGATGATGATAATTGTAGTCATTCGGCTAATTATTAGGTTAATTTTCCTTTAAGTCGTTCAACTGGTAGAGTGTTCTTGTTCTTTGCAAGCATAAATTTATGAGTAATATGCTTCAAGCATAATGGTAATTAATTATCATCCTTTGTTTCCATGGTGGTGTCGACTGTCTTTATTACATTGCTACTCCTTAATGATGGCCATGGTCGTTTATTGTGCAAATTCACCCTCTGACGCTTTAAATTTAGAAAATTATAAAACAACAATTGACTTATTTTGGATTTTACAAACAACTTTTATAGAAACTATAAGAGTTTTCAATGCACCCTTGTTTTGCGATGGAGGCCTCTCTGCATGAATTGAAATTAGGAGGCATATTTGAAAGAAAACGAAAATGAACAATACTAACATGGATTTGAAGCTATAAAGGAAATCATAGCAATGACCTTAGGCCTAAGCCATAAAATTGATATTTGTACACCAATTCAATGAATTGAAATGAAATGAATTGCATGAAATAACGAGGGAAAACAACTCATATTAATGTCTTTTCTATCCATGCATTAATTTCTTTGCTCTAACAAAAGAAAATAAAAGCATGCATTTGTACAAAATAGGGTAGTGATGTGTGAGAGAGGGGTGTTTTGGCTGAGGAATTTAATTGACAAGAAATCACCCGTTCAATTTTGAAAATCCCACAAGCCCAGAAAAATCCAAGATTTTGGGAAAATAATACAACAAATAATTTAGAAGGCCGCCTATATATATCAGTCAAAACATAGTGCTTGTTAACCATCTTTCATGAACAAGCAAAAGATTAAGAAAAGAATTGACTTTACTCTTACATCTGGGCGTCTCGGAGGTGAGAAGAACACTAAGAGTCGGCATGAAGATCTAGATATCCAACATATCCTCAATGNCCCCCCCCCCCCCCCCCCCCCCCCGCGCACTGTGCCAAATTCAGCAACGTTGACGCCACATTCCCCTGACCCCTAGGAGACCCAATGTCCAAAAAATCCACCAGAAATTTGACCCCAAAAATATTTTTAAAATCTAATTAGCTCTCGCTGCATCCCGCTATTAGGGATATAATATCCATGACATCCTCGACGATCCCCACCCCGCGTTCATCAATAGAGAAAAGATCATCGGAACGACACCTGCGGACACCAGTTTCGGCCTATTTAGCAGACAGAGTTCCAAATGAAAAAGGGTTTTTAGGGCATCTTTCATGCACTTAGGATTTCCCAAGAAGATTGGCTTTGGGGTTTTGTGGTATGGATTGCTAGTTTCCCAAATTGCTTGTGCTCTTTCCATTTTGTTTGTCGTTCTGAACACATATTGGGAGTTTGAGTCTTTGAGAGCCCAATAGCTGGTTGGAGGCTATGAAGATAGTAAATTGCAGATGGAATCAAGCAAAGTCATTGATGTGGATGAAGAAAAGAGTCTTTTGTCCACACAGCAGATGAGTAGCCATTGCTGCAAACCATAGATTCTTAAGACTGCCATAACCATAATTTCAAAATTTGCAACGAAGATCAACATGTGTATTAGAAGAGAAGGATCTTGTGGGGTAACATAGTATCTGACTGACCTCTTTTCAGATAGGAAGTGTTACATTTCTTTGAATTCCATTCAGGGGATGGTAAAAATCGGAGTCTTTGTTTAGGGCCATGGCAATGTCTCCTACACAAGAAGAGAACATATTCAATATTGTTCCCTGACACAAGATGTCAACATGAAGCTGGAATCCCCTTAATCCAGATCGAATTTCAGAGAAACAAAGTCTTGTATAGTAGGAAATATTGGTTGGGGAATGAGAAATCCCCAAGATCCCAGCTCACTACAATGTCTACATGCTCGGCATCCTCACGAGCAGAAGTGTTTGTTAGAGAAATATTTTCCTCACCCTATGCAATATTGTAGAGAGGGCCTCATTCCATTCCCCCATGCAGACTTACTTTCCCTGATGATAAAATCCAGAGATAAAAATATAAATTTTTCCACTTGTACACGTCTTGCACCTTATACAACAAGTGTATACATTGGCTTCTCCAGACTTGTGCCAGAAAATAAAAATTAAATGTCGGGTTTCCATGTCACGATAGGAGATCTCTGATCCTTGGCCTTCCATATACTGGAAACGTTCTGACTTGGCCCTTCAGTTTCATTTTGAAGGCTACAAAGAAGCCAATTCTGAGCTATGGAAAAGGAGAGAGAATTCAACTTTGAGAGCAAAGTTACTCTGGAGAAATTATTTACTTCATATTGAGTTTCCATCCCTTTTTCCTTTAAGTATGAACATAGTGTTGAGCCCCCAAGTTCTTCCCTTATTGATGGAGAACATCTTTGTCTCCCTTATATGAGCTTGCCTTTGGTGGAGGATTGAAGTGGTGGAGGCCCAGTTGGAAGGAACACGGTTTCTTGGTTCTGAACCGTGTTGACACGGAAGTCTATAATATTTTCACTTCTGCTGATCATTTATTAATAGAAATACTCCTTTCCTCCAATTGATATCTTGCAAATATATGTATTATTATCCATGGGTGTATTTGTTATGTATATTGATGGATTATGCTATCTAATGTGCTAACCTTTTATATTTCCACCATATTCTTGTTTTCGCTTGTTTGTTGAGAACTTGTTGCAGGTATATAGCTTTAGGTCAAAGTGCTCAACGGTGGACATAATCGAACATCTAGATGAGGTAGGCCACTTTCTTATCTTTCTTGCACATTGGTTTATATAGAATGTAGTTGGGATAGAGTTGATTTCTATAGTCATTTCTGTCTGTTGTGGTTCACCCTATCCATAGAGAGATTTTCCTCGTAACATAATTGGCGACCATACTGGGGATTGAATATTCTTTCTTAGGGTTTGAATTACTTTTCTCCTTATATTTCTCTCATTTCTATTGTGGTTCTTATCATATCATTGGTTGACAGCTCTTGTTCACTATGGGTCTGAGTTTCCAGCCTTCCTCCCTTGCCTAGCCTTGTTTTAAAGCATATATGTGCCTTTTGCCTTGACAATCGCGTATACACACAGGTTGTCTCACTGCAAGCTGCATATATATGCTTTGTTTTCCCAACCAGTCACGTACACACTTTTTCCTTGCCTGTTTTCTTAGTATGGTGTTTTTTGGGTGGCATTTGATGCTTATTGGGCCTTCTTAGGTCCCTGTAGTGCCTGTTGAGTGCCTGTGGGATGACAAGAAACCCTCTTTTGGTTGAATTTTTGGGCGAAGTTTTTCTCTTCATCTTTTCATTTTTATTGTTCTGGTACATTGGGTTGGGTGTTTTGTTGCTTGATATCCTGCTTGAGTTATCTCTTTTTTATACATAGTAGGGCTATATATCAAGTTACTTTTCATTCCATGAATTTTCAGTTTCGATATATTGAAAATACAAAAAAAAATAGGCATTTTTCATTGCTTGGCATTTTTATCTTTTGAGTTTTTATCATTAGCCTAGTGCATACAGTGAAAGATTGCATTTTACTTCTGAATTGCAGAGTTGAATTTGAAAATTGCATCGTTTTTAGGAGCATATCATACATTAAAATTTAAAGTTAGGACTTTGCATTATTTTCATATTTACTTTTCTTGCAGAATCATAACACCACGAGTTTCAACACCATATCTTTTTGAGTAATCACGGCCATAAAATCAACACTATAATTTAAAATTTGTTAGTAACGATTTTAATTTCTAGGGTGCACAAACTAGCCTAGGATTTAGTGCCTTGGAATAAGATTTTTGTGAGTAAACTTCTCCAAGGCAATTAAATCAACATATGTGTCTGAGTCAAAAAGTGGAGAAATCCATTGTATAATTGGTAAGATCAGGAGGCTCCACTCACACCGGAGTTAATCACGAGGTCGCGGGAAGTTGGTTGAAGGGATATCCCCCCGATACCTTCCTAGCGTCAAAGATATTTCCGGGGATCTATTCGTATCTGGGGATATTGTTAGTGCCTTTACCTCCATGAGAGGCGGTGCTTTCAAGGTTTCGGGATTTGCTACCCTGCCCATACGGTGAACCTCACTTACGACTTCTCGCATGTGCATCGATTATACAATGGTTTATTAGTTTCTTGACTTAGGTGTCTCATAGGTTACTTGCAAGGTTTATTCTGCATGTACCCTGGGTTAGATAAGGGTCGGACAGCACACAACCTTTATGAAGGATTACCTCTCCAGGGGGATCTGACTGACTGGTTGTTAAGCCCACGAGGGCCCTTATAACTAATTATGTTACCTCTGATCTTTAGCAGGGAGTCTCAGGCCCCTCTTCGGCGAGACATACCTTCTTTAGGGAGGGAGGCCACTCAACCACTTTACCTTGTTTACATGCATATTGGTCGTTTGCATTTTGGTGTACTCTTTGCTTACTAGTTGGCCTTAGGAACTTTTACTGAGTCTTCGTTATCATGGATAGTAGAGTCCCTTTGGCTCCCTCATTTACCACTACCTACCCCATGATGCCTACTCATTTCATGGGGAAAAATCCTTATGTTTTTCATAATGGTATGCATAACTATGGCACTCAGTTAGCACCTTGGGTCTTTAGTCATTCTCCTATTGATATGTCTTCGCACTTGTCGTTGTCATCATTTCTACCATTCCCGAGTCTACACATGATATATTCTACGAAGGGAACTTAAGTAATATCTCACCCACCATCCCCCTCGACATATCCATAAAACCTGGAATTGTCGAAAATGTGCATATCGGAGCTTCGTGTTCCCATGATGAAGTTGTCACCTACAAGCCTCTTTTCCAAGAATTTTGTGACATCTTCGCCTGGAGCTATGAAGAAATGTCGGGTATTGACCCCGACATTGTGATACATGAGATTAAACCATACCCAGATGATAAACCCATCCGGAAATGACTTCGTCCGGTCCACCCACGTAAAGCGACCGCTATCAAGCTTGAAGTTGAGAAACTTCTCAAAGCTGGATTTATTTACCCTGTGGCTCTAACTGACTGGGTTTCCAATCTTGTCCTGATCGACAAGAAACAAGGCATGATTGTTAGAAAAATAGAACCGTGGAGCAATAAAATAAAACAAATGCATAAATAAAACACAGAAGATACATAATACAAGAGAGACATAGATTTACGTGGTTCACCTAGTGTGGGCTACGTCCACCAGAGAAATTTCCAGGTCATTTCTTTATTATTATCCAGCAAAATGAAGGGATACAATCTACAGCAAAACCCATTGTAACTTCCTCTTCTTTCTCTCCCAGTCTCCTCTCTCAGAATACAATACTCACCAACATACATAGCCGCAATACATTTCCCTCATAAAAGAGGGTTTCCTTCTAGGGCAAAAAACCCTAACATAATCTCTATCGTTAGATCTGCGACCTTATAATGAACGGTCCAAATTTACAATGAAATTACAATATACTTTTACAAGGTAATTTTTTCTCTGGGGGCC
>ML789843.1:35136-46304 GCA_009831015.1 Picea engelmannii
TTTTTTTAATGTTATAAATTATGGGGGAGAGGTTTCTTGGCATTTATTTCACCAGAATGGAGTCTATCCTTGATCTTACTTCATTTGGTGGCCGTATTTGATGAAGTTCTTCCTATATAAAATTTTGGTGAAGTGGGTGCTCAACATCTATTGTCACCATGATGAAAGCTCTTTATTTGATGGTCCTATTTGTTAGCAACCTCTTCTAGTTTTTTTCTTTCTGAATTCTTCTTCGCATTGCCAAACCATTTTCACACGCTCCAATGCCTCTGAATAAATCATATTTAAGTGCATTTTTGTGTGGAGATATATGAAAAGTACCTCACGCTTCCATTTCCCGCTTTTGTGTCCTTCAATTCTGTGCCTTTTTTGCTTCAAATCGATATTTTTTTCACTAAATTCCCTCCAACCACGCCAATTGGGGGATGGATTACATGTTTTTAATTTAGGTTTCAGTTGTGGGTGTTGCACTTGCAGTCCATCGCATGGTTTGGTTTAATTGGTGGTTTGAAGAAGAGAAAAGAGGTAGAGGAAGAGCCAGCTATGAATGTGTTGTCAAAGGTGGGGTCATATGCTATTATGAATAAATGAACAAGTCCTTAAAAAACAGTCATAACAACAACACCCTTTTCTGCATCAATATTCATAATGAAAATATCTGGTTGACAATAGACTAAGTTCCTTTATATCAACATTATTAAGCTTATTTTGTTCTAAAAATTTGATGAGAATTATCAAGCTTATTTTATGCTAAAAAGTTGAATTGAAATGGTCACTTTTTCTTCTTTGACATAGTAATGTAATGCTAATATAGTATAGCTATTAAAGACTAATATATTTAATAGAACCAACTCCTAAGAAAACTAATGTAGGAGAGAACCTTCACTTGATCCCATTTGCATGACCAAATTGCTCTGAATTCTTGCATAGCGACATGTATATGCTGCCATGCAATCTTGTTATTCATTGATATTATAACATATTCATCCAATGTGATTGAAGATAAAATATGTTAATTGACACATGGATAATGCCTTATTCAATATCATATTGAGCATCATCTAGTGGGAGTCAAAGTGGGAGTGTCAAATAGTGCACATATCAAGGAGGAAGGCATTTTGTGCATTTGTGTTTAGTTATGGATGATTTTAATAATGGATGGATATTTGATTTCTAGATTAAATCCATCTTTTAACATATTTTGTTATAAATTATGTTTATGAATTGTATTTATTTTTATATAACTCACAAAAAAAACCTAGTCAACAAACACCTCCTACATCTTTAGTTCCTTGGGAAAATGAGAATAATTGCATGAGAATAGTTGAGATTGGAGAGAAACGAGAAATATCGATAGTTGAGGAGGAAAATAATTAGAATTCATGGTGAGAGTATCACTCATTGGTCAATGATGATGATGTTGGAGAATTTTGTCAATTGATGGAGAATATGAATTAGTTGTTGGCCATTCTAATTAGACTTCCTATTAGTATAGTTCTTTGCATAATGCATCCTTATGCAAGTTCAATATTTAATACAAGGAAAATTAAAGTGTAGTTAGCTAAACAAATTCTCGACAATCCGTACCTTACTATTGTTTTGGCCTATTGTAATGTCCTTATTTCCTTGGCAAGTTTTTGTTAGGTGCCAAGGGTAAACCACTAGGTATTGTCTTGCAATTAGGCGGGGGAGGTTTAGAACTACCCTACTTATAAAATGAATTACATGCATTCCCAAATTTGTTTCCCTATTCACTTCTACAATAGGTCAAATTTGCATCCTAATTGGTGCCCTTCAATGCTAAAATTGAGGAAATTGATGCACATGGGTCTTTTTTGCATCTCCCAAGGGAATCCTTTTATGAATCCTWTTGCATCTCTTTTAGAATCGTTATGTTAATTTTTACCTCTCATTAACATCCTTATTGCATCTCCTTAGTATCTCATCATCATCTTGAAGCATCCCTCTAACATCTCAATAGCATATGAATTACATCTTAGTAGTGTCTTATGTGTGCCTTAATGGGTTAGGTAGGTTAGGTGAGTTAGTGAGATATGTTAGTGAGGTAATATAGGTCAATGGGGTAGGTTAGGTGGGAAKACTATGTAGGTTAGATAGGATTTGGTAGGTTAGGTGGGTTAATTTTAACAACTTGTGGCAAAGTAGGTGAGTGGGCTAGGTAGGTTAGGTGTGATAGGTGGGTTAGGTTAGTAAGTTCAGTTTATTATTTAGGTTGTAGGTTAGTTTAGTTGTTTATGTAGGTTAGAAATGTGGGTTAGTGGGGTAGGTTAGGTAGTTTAGGTGGGTTAGTGGATTATGTAGGTTAGGTGGGTTAGCATTTAGTATCCTCTAGCATATGATGTTAAATGGGTTAGTAGGTTTGGTGGGTTAATAGGTTAATTAGTATTTTAGTGGGTGATGAGGTAAAGAACTATAATAGTTTATTAGCTACTAAATTCTCTAACTTATACTTGAATTATCAACCAAGGTGTGTAATCTTGTGAAGTGTTGTGCATTGTTTATGCAACCATCAAGGCCTCAAATGTTGTTAAATTAATTCTAAGTAATTTAAAACTAAATGCCACTAAATGAAACTACTATAACTATCCTATTCTAGCAAGGGTTTAATTATTATACAACATGAGTCATCCGAGGCTTAGAGTGACCCATTAGATCTTCATGATCAAGGCTACATAACTCCTTCACACTTAAGCCTTTAAAAAACAATGCTTGAAAGTAAAGAATCACTAAGACAATAATGAAATGTTGTAGGAAAGAAAACTAATTACTAAGGGGAACAAGTTAAATGCAATAAAAAATAAAATTAACTTCTACAATGTGCTCAACATATTAACACTCCTCCAACCAACCATATGATCATGGCATGTTGGTGAAATAATATTTAATAGAACAAAATAAACAATATAACTATCAAAATGAAACACAACATGATTCCTTAGTTATCCACAAAACATTAAATACTGAAATAAGGAATTATAAAGCACACTACTATGGAATACATATGCAAATATAACTTATATACAAAGAGGTGCATTCACCAACAAACCTTCTTCAATTGAGCCATGAATGATGAATCCCTATAGTATCTTGTAACTCAACTTAGAAAGAAACATTTTATGTCATCCACAAAAATGATTCCTAATACAACTTCTAATCTACAACTTATACTTCTAATCCTAACTCTGAAAGATCTAGAATCTACCCTAAATCAAGCTATAGATGAGTGTATTTATAATGGGGTTTTTTGAATCCCGCAAGATTGATAGGGAGTTCCAAGGCTTGGAACAACTAATCATACCCCAAGAATCATTGGCTTCCTTGCACCAATTATCTGTCATTTTGGTGGGTACTAAGGAAATAGATTCTTGGGCACACTATCCTTCTTTATTAGTAGAATCTATGTGTTGATTTAGAGGATTTGTAGGTACATATTCCTTATTGATCGACTAAATCAATGGGTTGTTGTATATTGTAGTTACATATTCATCCTTGATTGATCGAGAGAACTATTGAAATATCATATTCATAGGCTTATTGTTCTTCTTGGTCAGGCTAAGGTAATGGGGCATATTTGTTGCCCTAATCTTTGTTGAATAAATGCCATATATCATATGATATTTTGATTGATTTTATGAGTGTATAATTGGTTGTGGAATTGAAATGATTTTCAACCCTATTCACTCCCTTTGGTTCACAACTTGGAAACATGTGCATGAGTGTCGATGGAAGATATTTTTTGCTGTTGAAATAAGTAAATAATTATTCTGTAATAAATATACACTCCATAGAAATTAAAAATATAATTCATAACTCATTAGTAGGCCTATTGTTATAGCCTCAATTTACACCCTATAGGTCAAAGAGGAATCCATAAGAGAATAGAAGAAAAAATACATCTTTTTTCTAAGGTTTACCCCCCTTTTTGGAGATACTCATGAGACACCTAGTAGACAAAAAGAGAAGGCCCTCACTGGTCACTAGTGGCTCAACAAGCGAGGCACTACAAAATTTTTAGAATTGACGAGTTACGAGGTGATAGGCGAGGGATGAATTTTATCTTCATGGAAAAGGCCTAGGAACTTACATCATTCAAGTCTCTAGTGGTCTCTAGAAGATCTAGAATCTCTCCCAAGCCTCCTCCAAAGAGCTATATAACAAAGGCAAGCCTTGGGAAAAATATATATTCTGGCTTCTATCCTCTTATGGATTCCTCTCTAGCCTATAGGGTGGAAATTAAGGTTATAACACCTATTCTAACACACATTCATCAACATACATGAACACTCATACATTTCAATATAAAAACCCATCAAATGTTTTTCAAATAATCATTTGAAAATAATTAATAAATAAACATTAATGGATACAAAATTGGTCAATTCAATGATATTGAGCTTAATGGTGGAAATGTACAAGGATTTTAGGGGGTGATTGTCCGTAAAATATGAGAAAAATAGGCCAATCTTGGGGCTCATCATAACCCCCCAACTAAAGGGTTACATGCTCCCATGCAACAAAAAGATAGAAGGAAAGGGTAAGACTACTAGTTGTATTTCTTTGCTTATTCACCTTGTCTGGAATGATTCCTTCATTAGTTGCTATAGAAGTTGATTGTGGTTCCTCAATTGTGACTACATTCTATAGATCTTCCTTTGTCTATATCTTTACTTCTTTTTCCTTTGTCTATAACTTAGCTTCTACTTATATTTCTTTTCCTTTTGTCTACAACCTAGCTTCAACCTCTATTTATTTTTCATCTCTTTCATTTGAATTAGAATTTGAACAAAGATGTTGATTATTGCTTCTCCCAATAATATGGGGTACTATTTTCCCTTGTTGTCCTATATCCAATTCAACAACTCTTTGTACTATCAAGCATTCATCCCTAAAGGTATAAGAAACAAATTGGGTCATGCCCTTACTTGGGTGATAGCTTGAAATTTTGACAATCTGTTGGTATCTTGTCCTTTCAACAAGAATGTCAGGCTCTCCAAACCCTATATAATAGGAAATAGGTTGCAACAAAAGTGGAAACCTAAATCTCAACACTATCTAGTTGAATGTGATGTGATGGTGACCTTCAATGTATAATTCATCCCTAAAGAGAGATATCCTAAGTCTTGGCAAGGAATGAGACTCTCTTCTTTGCAGCCTCTTAGGAAGTTTCATCCATCTTGTTTTTCCACTCTACAACAACACATTATGGGTAATTATTATTAGTCTACTATAGAGTGAGGCTACTTCTAGTTTCATCCTCTCCAACATTGGGAATTCTATAGTATATGTTACTATATGTATATGATTCATCCAAACTTCAATTTGTCTAACACCTTCACTCATAATACTTATTCCAACCTCTATTTGATTATATTTGTACTTCTTCATCATCACAAATACGATATACTCATTCGAGAGCCAGGACATGAAGGCCCTCAATTTTATGTTTCCAACATGGGGATTTGGATACCATATTAGCACATGGGGTGGCATGTAATTGTGTAAGTATAGTTCACACATTAAATTTTGTTGTTCCCAAGTGCTATCAAAATAAGCCTCACAAAATTTACAAGAATTTTGAATTTCCACTATCTATTGGGAAACACGTCTCTCAACCATAAGCTTATGCCACTGCTATTTAAGATACACAACATAACCCATTTCTATGGGTCTACAAGCTGCAAATTTATTAGCATACTAAAAATTTGGTCACACATGGTTGATAAACCTTATTACTTTGTCGACCTTTTCCTTGGTTTCTTCTAGTTGCTTAACCATTTCAATTTTTAAATCAACATATCATTCATCAATGACTTTAAGCTATGAGAATATTCAATAGAAGCAAGAGTAAACTTCTCACTCGATGGATTCATTATCTACTAGTGTTCTTGATTAGAGATGAGACCCTCTCCTAGTGCTTCAACACATACTTTCCACTTTGCAACTTTAGCTTGGGTGACACACAAATGTTTAATCAATTCTTCAACCTCATTGGTTGGTGTAGGCCATGGAATACTAATGTTCAAACTCTTTGATCCCAAAATTCTCATATACATAGTTTATATTGATTCAACAAAAATAATTCTTATGTCTTCCTTATCCTCAATAGTGGTAACCCTGAACCCTTGCGGGGTAACAAATTCCTCTTGTTGAAAAGAATCCTTAATGTCTATGTGTTTCATAGTCTAGATTTAAGAATCCTCTCCAATACATTTAGGAATTTTTATTTTCGTTCCCAATATGTAGGGAAACCCTTCACTTACTTCTTTTTATGTTCTATTTCTAGGTTCTGATTCTTTTGTAGCAACAAGTGCTATTTCTGCAACAATATCAACAAAATCTAGAGCATAAAGTGAATTCTTTGTAGGAGCAGGCACATGATTTGTATCCTCCTCAACATTTCTCTTTGGTTCATGAAATAAAGTTTCTACAAATTCTACAACAATCCTAGTTTCCATCTCTCTTTCCCCTTAAGACTACAAAACCCAAAGAAAGGAATCCCCTTCTCTGTAATGCAACCCCTTGGGCCATTCTATTTCTCTCCAGGGATCTAGTGCTACTAGCCAGAAAATATCAGTGTTAGAAACTCAAGGGAATATCAGTTGTGAACAATTCTCCCTGAGTAACATCATTCTCATGCACACAAACATCATTTCTTAATGTTGGTATAACATGTAAGACCTTACAACCAACTAACTTCGGCTCTCTACCTCCAACTATTTGTTTCCCATGCCAAAAACAAAAACAAGAATGAACAAGAATGATTGAGGAATGATTAAGGAACTCCAAACAACCAAAATTATGGTTTATACAACCTACAAAACCGAAAGAAATGAATCCCCTTCTTTATAATGCAATCCCTCAAGCTATTATATTTCTCTCTAGGGCTCTAGTGATATTGGCCACAAAATATCAATGATGGAAACTTAAGGGAATATTGAATGCAAAGAGTTCTCCTCGACTACCATCATTCTCATGCACACATGAATAATTTTCAATGATGGTATAATAGGTAAGCCTTTACAACCAACTAACTTCGACTCTCTACCTCCAACTCTTTGTTCCCATGCCAAAACCAGTAACAAGAATGAACGAGAATGATTGAGGAACCCCCAACAACCAAAATTATGGTTTATATATTTGCATCCAATAATTCACCATGTGGCTTTCCTAAGAAGCTCATGTAACTACTCTCCCAACTAATTTTGAGATGGGTTCAATAAAATATTATAATTTTGGTTTAGCCCCTTTAGCCCCCTCTCTTGTGGAATCATAGCCCCTATGACTTTGTCCTTGTCTGTTTGTAGTTGATGATGCATTTATTATTATTATTATTATTATTATTCAAAGTATTACATTGATAGGATATCTGACCTTTCATCATATACAAAAACAAATTTATAATCTAAGGATCAAAACTAGGGTATTACATTCCCATCCCCCTTATTTTTTCACTGTCCTCAGTGCAGATCACCATGCAAGTGTACATATATACATAATTTTCATAAAAAAAATAAAAAATATCTTTGGATATACCTCCCATATTGCATCTTCTAGCTCCCATGTCACTTTCTCAGGGCTATAGCATGTCCACTGGATCTTTACATGTCATATGGATTTGTTTCAGAGCACCATGACCTTCTCGTCCAATATATGTACTGGATATACCTAGAAGTCTCCTTCTGACTCCACCTTTATCAAATTCCAATCAATGACATGGTTAGGATCATGCACATACTTTTTCAACAAAGATACATGAAATACATTATGCACATTCATGGAAACATGCATTGCAAGAATGTATGCAACATATCCACTATTTGGGGCACATAATTTTAGAGGAAGGCACAATAATGGATCCAAAGAAGATTGAATCAATTAGGGGATGGCCAACATCAAAGTATGTTTCAAAGGTTAGATATTTTATGGGGTTATCTGGATACTATAAGAGGTTTATAATGGGTTTCTCCAAGATTGTTCATCCCATCTACAAAAGAACGGAACTAAATTTGAATGGACATCAAAATGTGAAGAAAGTTTCCAACTATTGAAAGAGTTACTTACTAGTGTACCTATTTAGAAGATGTCGATCCAAATGAAAAATGTGTAGTATGCACATATGCATGCAAAGAAGGACTTGGTAGAGTCCTTACTCAAAATGGACATGCCATTAGTTATGAGTTCAAAAATATTAAAGATAATGAAAGGAATTGTGCCACACATGACTTGGAGCTTGTTGCCATAATACATACATTGAAAATATGAAGTCAATACTGAATGGGAAAGAAATTCGAATCAAGGATAGACCATAGTAGTCTGAAATATTTGTTTGAGAAACCAACTTTAAATGATAGGAAAACAAGATGGTCGGTATTTCTAAGAGTATGAATTTGACATCAAGCATATCACAGGAATAGAGAATAAAGTTGTTGATGCACTCAATAGAAGGGTACATATCATGCATGATACAACCATTAGCATGCATAAATTAGATTTAAAGAGCACAATTTATAGGCTACTATTATGGACTAACTTTACCTACAGGAAAAATAAGGCTTACAACAGGAACATGTACAACATAAATTTAAAAATTATAAGTTAGGAGAAGATGGAATATTGATGCATAAAAATAGGTTTATGTTGCTAGTTTCAGAAAATTAAGGGTGTTGGTGTTAAAATAAATGCATAATCTTCCATATGCCAGACATCCTGGTTACTAGAAAATAATTGCATAAATAAGAAGACAACAATTTTGGCTAGGAATGAAAAAGGATGTGGCTGATTACATAGCTAGGTGCATGGAATGTCAAAGAGTGAAGGTTGAGCATGGACAACCAACATGTTTGGTACAATCATTGCCAATCCTAAAGTGAAAATGGGAAGTGGTAACCATTGATTTTATCACTAAGTTGCCCTGAACAAAAATAAAACATGATTTAATAATGGCAGTGGTGGATAAGTTGACAAAGACTATCCATTTTATTCCAATGAAACTAAGTCATAAGACAAATAATATTGCATAAATTTATATGAAGGAAATTGCTAGGTTGCATGGAGTACCTAAGGAAATTGTTTCAAATAGAGATCCAAAGTTCAATTCAAAATTTTGGAGAGGATTATTTAAAGGATTTGGTACAAATGTGAATTTTACTACAACATAGCATCCACAGATAGATGGGAAGACAAAGAGAGTCAACCAAGTTATTGAAAACATGTTATGATCCAGGTGGATATTAGTGACCACCCACCTATTCAAACTGACTCCTCTTGATAGTTTTTAGTTCAACACGTTCTTCTGTAATTATTTGTAATTGTGGGTTCTACACTTCCAGGGCTGTCTGAAGCCCTACACAGTTTCTAGGTAGACATTGGTGGCCTCCCACCTAATCCAATAGGCTTATTTTGGATGTTTTCATGTCAACACATCTTTCTATACTTCCAGGGCCATTTTGGGGCCCTAAACAATGTTTTTTTGGCATTCCACTATCAAATTGTAGATAGAGTCAGAGTTCGATGGCATAATGTGTATTTCTTGAAAATACCTTTCCAATGGGATATCACGCACCTAAAACGAAGGTTGTATGCAAAAGTTATGACCCTGGGAAGTTGAGGTACCAACTTACCCATTGAGGCCCATATAAATTTTGGCATTTCATCTCCTAGGGTTAGGTTTTTGGATGTATAGGGTTTTGGAATTCATGATTAATGTTAAAAAGGACTCTGGAGCCTCATTATAATCATTCTTCTCAGACAGATGCGTGTAGAAGCCACATCTCTTCTCATAGATAGCTACCACCATTCGAGCAAGTTGTTTCAGTTATGCAGTTTTACCGTTTAATCCTATTTTATTTATTCAATAGAAGTTATTGTTCATTGGATATATGTTGTTGTTATCAATATCTCTTTGTTATTGTATTCAATCTGTTATTATTTTCGTTCCGCTCATAAATCCAGATCAGTGGTATCAGAGAAGTCTTCTCTTCATTTATTTTTCTTCATGCATGTCCTAGAGAAGATCTGGGTACAAGAAGTTGGGACTTGAACTAGCCAATCCTTTGCAAGATCGACCATGCTGAGCTCTATAATAACCAATGGGGGACAAGAAGAAAGATGATGGAGTAGGAGATCCTTTTAAAATGTTGCTCGAGGAAGCCCTTGCACGAAAAATGAATGAGATGATGGAAAACTTTGCACAGATCCTTCGACGACTGCCCATAGGAGACACATATTCATCAATTAGCCATGCAACCCCCTTCAAGGTACAAGTAAATTTTGATATTCAATTATTTGAAGGATTGATAAATGTGGATGTTGTAGATAAATGGCTGAATTTGCTCGAAGGTTATTTTTCGGTCCATAATTTTTTCAACATGGAAAATATTAATTTTTCACTCCTCAAGGTCGTCCCCCATGTTAAGGACTGGTGGGATAATTAATTTGAGAAAAGGGACATAGAGGAATCTACAATATTTGTGGTCTCCCCCATATGGGATTCCTTTAAGGATGCCATTAAAGAACAATACTACCCTATTGGAAGCTACGAGGGCCAGTACACAATATGAACCACGCTGCGTCATGAAAGGGACCAGATACTTTGAATGGCATCTGGTTCTCAAATAACACAAATTTATGCATAGATACATTCAATCAGAAATGGATTTTTTGGACATCACATCATTAGGTGCGGCTTATAGATATGCTGTCAATATTGAGAAAAAAATTAAGCAGAAGAAGAGAGAGTTTGGATCTGCAAACTCCTCACAACTGAAGCAGGGCAAAGGTTCCCCCAACCCACAAATTAAGGGACAAAGAAAAGATGGCCACTCTCAGGACAACCATTCCAAGCCACAACCTAAGAAGGGTAATGAGAATATGAAGAAGAACATGGGAAAATGGTGTGAATACCATAAAATCCCTTGGCACAACACCGAAGAATGTCGCTCCAAGCAGTCACTGGTGGAAAAGTTGAAAGATTCTGAGTCAGAGACAGATTATGAATCTGAATCAAATCCAAAAAGTGGGAAGCAAATCATCGATGTTGAACCTAGTGCCATTGTTTCTACCACCAAAATCCAAACAAGCGAACTAGAAGAACCAGAGGAAGGGGAACACCTCTTTCACTCATAGATGTGGGTAAAGGGGACTCCACT
>ML789843.1:97249-110278 GCA_009831015.1 Picea engelmannii
TGTCTTTGAAAATTATTCCTCTTCGATTATGTACAGTTCTATTTGTCTATTTCGTATTAGGTTACACCCAATCCCCAACATGGTATAAAGGCCAATGGTTTGAAACCTCACCTGTTGTCCACAAATCGTGTTGAGTCTAATCTGTTGCGTGATTGAATTTGGGCTGGTGGTTTGCATACTGTAACTTGTGGAAACATATTTGATCTGTCTAGATATCGAATATGGCTTAGAATATCGATCCCACAATTATGAATGGATCAAATTATGTAGTATGGTCACCACACATGGAAACCCTACTGAAGAGTAAAGGACCGTGGCATATACGAAGACTGTGATTCCAGATCCAACAAAAAATTATGAAAATTTTGTTGTTGATGGAAAGAAGGATGATGATGTAGGGGTTATCATGACCTATATCTTGTGGGAGATTCATTTTCACATCAATGGAATCAACTTCCATCATCAAGTATGGAAGAATTTGAAGTTGTTATTTGACATAGTCAATGAAATCCATGTCATGCAATTGGAAAAAGAGTTGATCTCTCTCAATCCTCATTATTTTGACATAATAGAGGAATATTTCACGCATGTGAAGGAACTGCAATTGAAATTGGGGGAATGTGGAAAAATTATCAAAATAAATATAGTTGAATTTAATATTACCATTCGACGTGTTCGTTTCGACTCTCTGCACCAACTAGAAGGCACACAAGGAAGATAGTAAGGATTACATGTTTGAAGCTTTTTGTGGCCTTTTGATCACTGATAAGCACATATTTCTTGATGAAGGCAAGATTGGTGGTAATAATCAAGCCTACTTGCTCAAGGGAAAGGGAAAGTTGAATCGCAAAGAAAGAGGATGATTTGATACCCCTATATAGAGACCTAGATGCCTCGAATGGAAACTTAAATGGAAGAAAAATGTATTCCATCAAAGTCAAAAGAAGAAGACATGTTAGTATTATGGAAATATTGGAAATGTGGAGAAGGTCTACTATAATAAGGATACAATTTAGAGGAGAAGGTTAAATTCCTTGAAGGAGACGTGTATGTTGTTCATTGACCCATTAATAATTTCACATTTCAAGTCGGAACTTCTCAATCCTTGATGTCTCATTCCACGTAGAATGAATGGGTAGTCAACTTTGGGTGCACTCATCATATGGATAAGGACGATTCCTTGTTAAACTCCTCAAATGAAGCCATGAAGAAGAAGATTTATGTTGTTGATGATTTTGTTCTTGATATTGTTGGTCAGGGTGACGTTTCCTATTGACTTGGGAGAATTGTCGATGTCTATCAGTTAATACAAACAGGTAAAATTGTGGAGTTTTGTCCAGATCGATTCTTTGTTCGAGATTTTAATAAAGGTTAGTCTATTGTCGTTGAAGGGTTTCTCGATTGAAAGGATAGTTTGTATAAATTATGTGACATGAATCGACCCAAATCTGAACTAACTACTCATGTTTCTCACACATACGAACAAAGTCGAACTTGGCATGAACGAATAAGACACCTAAATTTTTTAAGTCTGCATTTGATGGAAAATCAGAATATGGTTGTTTCTTAACCTAAATATTTTCCCCTTGATGGAGTCTGTAAAGGATGTGTGCTTGGAAAACATCATCATGACCCTTTTAACTCTGGACAAGTGTGTCGAGAAGATAACCTCATGGATATGGTTCAAAATGATATTTGTTGCATCAATCTACTTCCTTAGTAGGTGTAAGGTATATCTTGACTTTCATTGATGATCTCTCTCATTTCACTTGGGTTTATTTTATGAAGAATAATAATCTTGTCTTTGAAAAGTTCAAAGAATTTAGAGCCTTTGTTGACAAGCAATGTGGTCGACCCATCAAGTGTCTGAGATCAAAAAATGGTGGTGAGTATGTTAATCAACCTTTTGAATAATACCTGGTTCGATATGGTATTGACTAGAAGCGGTCGGTTCCTCATACACCTCAACAAAATGGAATTGTAGAATGCAAGAATTGGGGGTTAGTCAAAATGGACATATGTCTTTTGTTGGTCAAATATTTTCCTTTCTTTTGGGTTCAAGTTGTCTATTGTGAAAATTATCTACTGAATCACATCTTGACTCGAGTTGTTCCTTTGGTGACTCTAGTTGAATGATGGTGTGGAAGGAATCCCTCAGTCAGGCACCTCCGCATGTTTGGATGTGTTTCCTGGGCTCATATTTCTGATTATTGTAGAAATAAGTTGGATGCAAAGACTCATGTTTGCATCATGATGGGATACTCTGAAGAGTCTAAATCCTATCGACTTCTTGATCCCATCAAATGAAAAATCATTGTCAGATGAAATGTATGGTTTGATGAGAAGTCTTATGGCATCAAGTCATTGAATTCCTCCTCTAGATTTTTACATGATGATCACTTTGATGTTGTTTCTGACTCTGGTTCTCTTGTTCTGTTTTTCAAGGCTTCTACTAGACAGTCAAATTGTTCATGTTTCGAATAGACCGATGACCTCCAATTCGATTGGTCCATCGATATTTGTTTTGACTGGTTTTCCATCTTCGTTGACTGAAATTGTTCATAATTCTAATCAGTCTTCTATTGTGAACAACAATTCACCCATTTCTTGTCTACCCAGATGGGATGCCAAAACCATTGAAGTTGTTGAACTTGATGTCGGTGATATTTCTTCAGACAACAAACTCAAAATCAATTGAAACATGCCAACGTTGGTGACTTGTGTACTTGAAACTTTTGATCATGTTACCTACTCAGATGCCCAAGGTCAACCTGAATGGGAGTAGTCTATGCAAACAAAAATGGATTCTTTGTCAAATAATCACACTTTGGAATTAGTTCCCTGACCACAAGGAAATAATGTTGTGAAGTGTCGATGGGTCTACAAGACTGAATTTAACTCTGAAGGTGTCATTGAACTTCATAAAGCTTGCTTGGCTGAAAAAGGATTTTCTCAATAAGAAGGCATCGAATACACTGATATATTTTCCCCTGTTGTGAATATGAACTCCGTTTGACTGATTCTTTCTCTTGTTTCTCGATTTAGATGGAAGATCCATTAGATATATGTGAAGAGTGATTTTCTTCATGGTGACCTATCCGAAGAAATTTTCATGGATCAACCTCCTGGTTTTGTGATAGATTCTAACCTGGTTTGTAAACTCAAGAAGTCTCTCTATGGTTTGAAGCAAGCTCCTCGAGCTTGATACGCTAAGATCGATAGATTTTTCTTAATACCTAATAACTGTATAAAAACATTTTCCAACCAACTCTTTAAAACCATAAATTTCAACATTATTATCATTAATAGAGATCACACCTAAAATTTGTATTAATAAATCTTTATAAATATTATTAATTATCAAACCTTAATTTTCATTATAATTTTTAGGGTTCTAGATAACCGACTCTCATATTTCTCTCCCTCTTCAGTATTTATTACTGCTCATCTTAATATTTTTTCTCAAGCTTCTTGTCCATAAGACGGATCCTGGTATGGATCCAAAATGTCAACAGACAACTGTAGATATTGTGGTCTCTCTGAATATCTATGAAAATAACTCTCACCACATAAATCTTATCAATCCATTTCTTTCATCATCTTGGTTTCAAACGTTGTAAATATGATTAGAACTTATATGTACTCCATACTAATGGAAATACTTCAATTATTGTTGTATATGTTGACGACCTTGTTATAACTGGAAATAATTGATCTCATTCTTATATTGAAGAAGCAACTTGTTGACTCCTTTGACATGACAGATCTTGGAATTCTGCATTAATTTTTGGTTCCTCAAGTATTACCATTGTTTGATGGATTTTTCATTTCTCAATTTAAATATGTAATGGATATTTTGGCACGTTTTAAGATTCTCGATTGTAAGCCATGTGCTACTTTTTTCAATCTGGAGTAAAGCTAAGTAAAACTTGTCAAACTCCCACAATCGATGTTACACTCTATTGACAACTGGTTGGCAGTCTCATTTATCTTATTCACATTAAACCTAATATTTCCTTTGTTGTTAGTGTGGTTTCTCGATTTATGTAGGACCCCAGAGAAAGCCACTTGAAAGTGTTGATGTTTTGGTAGATGAGGGAGGTATTAACCTCCAGTATAACCTTTGTACTTAGAGTAGAATATTTCGGAAGAAAGATAACTATTAAACATATGTGGAATTACCCTAGAAGATAAGTCGACCCAATAAGAATAATAATAAAGATTAAATAGAAGGCCCCAGAAAGAGAAGTCGACCCCACCTGGTAAAGTCACTTGGATAGGCTAGTATAAATAAGGAGGTGCCTTAGCTCATTTGGACACACTCACTCACTCACTCAGCTAGTGTGCAAGTCTAAGGTGCAGTAGTTGTAGCAGAAGGGGGCACAAGTCTGGAGAGGGTAGTGAAACAATTGTTGTGGTGTATTCTCAATATTTCTGGTAGCTCTCTTGTGTGTCTCTTTTGGTAAAGGTACACTTCTATTAGTAGAGGTATGTTCTCTTGGTATTGTGTTGATGTTGTAGCAATGGTATTTCTGGTTAGGGTATATTTTTTGGTTCTAGAGTGGAATTTCCATAATCATTCTATCTAAGAAAATGTTATTGTGCTCGGGGGTGGCATGTGTAAGTGCCTATGGTTGGGTGACAACGATGTGACATTGTCTATGGTTAAACGAGCATATAAAAAAATTGACATGGTTTCAGAGCTGGTTTCCTTCATAATAGTTTAACTGCTAGAAGGAAGATCGTCAATTTTCCTCATTTTCAAGCTCGTTGAGCACTTACAGGACCCACCAAGGAGGTCGCCTAAGGAGGGCACATATTTTCCATAGATCATATCTACAAAATTCTAAAGTTGAAAAATTAGGGTTTCCTCATAAAACCCTAGGTCAAGGCATCTGGAATCTATAGGCTGAGTTGAAGTTGATTCCTGAAGAAAGGAGGTCTCATTTCCATAGCGCACCCATTAGTAAGTTCAAATTCCATTTCTGCAAAATCTTAATTTTTCATCCTATTTCTAGTGCCTGGGGGAAAATGACTATTAATACTAAGCTTGATGAGAAGCTTGAGGGTGTTGATAACTTCTGAGCATGGAAATATAGAGTGATTCTCATCTTATAGGAAAATGATCTAGAAGGATTTATTGAAGAAGAAGTTGCAGAGCTAGAGGGAAATGAGGCTAAGGCAAAGTACAAGAAGAATCTGGTTAAGGCAAAGAGGATCATTGTAGATTCTATCAAGGATCACTTGATCCCCCATGTCTCATCATTAAATACCCTGAAACAAATGTTTGATGCCTTATCCCGATTATATGAAGGCAAGAATATCAATTAGAAGATGACCTTGAGGACACAACTCAAGAATGTGAAGATGCATAATTCAGAAACCATTCAATCCTACTTCACAAGGGTTTCTCAAATCAAATAACATCTTGAGGCCATTGGAGACACAATTGAAGAAGATGAGCTAGTAATGACTACATTGAATGGTCTCCCAAAGTCTTGGGAATCATTTATTCAAGGAATCTTTTTCAGAAGAAAGATAACAAAGTTCAATAGGCTATGGGAAGATTACACTCAAGAAGAAGCTAGACTGGCAACAAGAGAGAAAATTTGGGAAATGATGATCAAGCACTAGCATTACATGCAAGAAAACGAAAGAGCAGGAAAGAGGATCGTTCCCCCAAGAAGTTTCAAAAGTCACAGAAGTCTCAAAAGACTCAAAAGTATTACTCAAGCTATAAATGCTTTTGTTGCTAGAAGAGGGGACACATTGCAATAAATTGTCATCTCGTGAAAGAGAAGATCACAAAAATAAAAAATAAAAGGCATCGTCCTCATGCTGCAAAAGATGATGAACTTGCTAAATTTTTTTTAAAAGATTATGATTCAAGTGAAGAAAATGTATTGATATCATCTCTCACAGGAATAGTCACTCATGGAAGTGGCACATGTCTTGTTGATAGTGGTGCTTCTAAGCACATGACCGGTTACAAGGATTCTCTATCAGATCTGGTTCATAAATATTCACCTCATAAGGTGAAGCTCGACTATGACTATCAATATCCCATTAAAGGAGTAGGAGAAACCTCCTAAAAATTGGATTCCAGAAAACCCTTGAAGATAAAATATGTCTTGTATGTACCCGGTTTAAAGAAGAGTCTCCTTTTTATCTCAGCATTGGAAGAGAAAGGATTCATAGTGGCTTTTATTGATGGTTAATTTCTTATGTGGACAAGAGGAAAGTCTCTTGATGATGCTATTGTGAATGGTGTCCAAGAAGGAGGTCTATACAAATTAAAGGGACACTCAGATGCAACATTAATACATAACATAGTAAATCCAAGTGAGCTATGACATAAAAGGTTTTCTCACTTACATTACAAAGCATTACCAATCATAAGCAAGATGATAATAGGTTTTCCAGAGATTCAGGTGGATCATGAAGGGACATGCAAAGGATGTGCACAAGGAAAGAACATAAAGATTTTGTTTCCAAGCAGTGATAGCAAAGCCAAAGGAGTTTTGGACATCGTGCATTCAGACATGTGTGGACTAATGTCATCTACTTCACTTAGTGGGTATATATATTATGTTTCATTTATTGATGATTTCTCACATAAGACTTGGATTTATTTCTTGAAAACGAAAAGCGAAGTATTAACAACTTCAAGGAATTCAAATCCCTTGTAGAAAATCTCTCTAAAAAGAAGCTAAAGACTTTGAGATCAGATAATGGAGGATATTTCACCTCATATGACTTCAAAGCATTATGTAGAGAAGTTGGGATTAAGAAGGATCTCACTACTCCCTCTAATCTTGAGCAGAATGGGGTAGAAGAAAGAAAGAACTCAACAATAATGGAAGTATTAAAGGCTATGATTTATGATCAAGACATACCTATGCATCTATGGGAAGAAGCAACCAGACTATTGTATATGTGCAGAACATAAGTCCTCACCGTGTACTTGGGAAAAATACACTAGAAGAAATGTTTATAGGAGAAAAGACATAGGTCAGCCACCCAGGGATATTTGGCTATCCAGTGTATGTGCATGTTCCCAAAGATAAGAGATCAAAGTTGGATCCTTTAGGAAAGAAGGGTGTATTTGTTGGATATAGTGAGACATCGAAGGCATATAGAGTCTACATCCCTGGTTATAGACAGATCAAGATTAGCATAGATGTTACCTTTGATGAGGATGAAACCTTCAATAGATTGAGGCATCATCATATAGATGAGATCCATGATGAGAAGCTTGAAGCTCCTAGAATTGAAGATACAGTTGTAGGTAATGATGTTGGGCGAGAAGGGCATGGTCCAAAGGACCATGAAATGGAATAACCACAAAGACTTGCAGAAACAAATACAAATAAAATAAGACCTGCTTGGTCTCATGAAATTATTCAATATGCCGAGAAGTATGGTGCTCCAGATGGATCTTTCAAAGAAAGAAAGAAACCACGACCATATTCTAATTACATGGCATTGTTATGTGATGTCATTGATGTTAACCCTACTTTTTATGAAGAGGTTGCAGAGAAGAAAGTATGGAAGGATGCCATGATTGAGGATTACCAGTCCATCATTAAGAATGATGTTTGGTATGTGGTTTTGAGACCAAAAGAAAAATCAATTGTGAGTTCCCAATGGATCTACAAGACGAAACATTCGACAGATGGTAGTATCAAGAAGTACAAGGCAAGATTTGTGGCTTATGGGTTCTCCCATAAATAAGGAATAGATTATGAGGAGACATTTTCTCCTGTGGCTAGATACACTTCAATTAGAGCTATACTTGCGATAGCTACAGTAATGAAATGGAAAGTACACCAGATGGACGTAAAGACAACTTTTCTTAATGGTGTAGTAGAAGAGGGAGTGTATGTGGAGAAACCACAAGGTTTTTAGACACATGATAAGAAATCACATTTTTGCAGGTTAAATAAATCCTTGTATGGATTGAAGCAAGCACCCAAGGCATGGTACGGTAGAATTGATAGATTTTTTATGAGCTTGGGATTTACCAAGAGTAAAGAAGATCCCAACCTTTACTACAAGGTTGAAGATATTGGACTAATGATATTATTGTTATATGAGGATGACCTGTTTCTAACAGGGGATGATAAGCTCATCACAAAGTGAAAGAGAAATCTTGCATTAGAGTTCGAGATGAAATACCTTGGTATGATGCATTATTTCTTGGGTCTAGTGATGTGGAAAAAACCGGACGAGATTTTCCTGTGCCAAGGAAAATATGTGGTAGAGATCCTGAAGAGATTCAAAATGATGGATTGTAAATCCATGCCCACATGAATGGTGATGAACCTGAACTTATTAATTGATACTTATTTAGACTTAGTGTATGTCACCTTATACAAACATATGATTGATTTGTTGATGTATTTGAAGAACACTAGACCAGATATATGCTTTGCGTTGAACACTTTGAGTCAGTATATGGTTGAACCAAGACATGTTCACTTGATTGTGGAAAATCGTGTGTTAAGGTACATGAGGGTTACGATAGACTTTGGACTCCGATATGTTTTGGATCATAAGATAAGAATGCAAACTATGTTGATTCAGGTTGGGTCGATAGTGTCACATATCAGAAGAGTACATCTGGATGTTGCTTAAGTTTGGGGTAAGCTATGATTTTGTGGCTCAACAGGAAGTAGACTAGTGTGACACTCAGTACGGCCAAGGAAGAATACATAGAAGCATGTTCAGCCAACAGTGAAGCTGTGTGGCTTCAAAAATTGCTTGCAGGGTTGTTTGATCTTGAGTTAGAGGTGACAACTAGAGTTGTATAGAGTTTTTTGAGAACCCTATGTTTCATGAAAAGTCCAAGCACGTCGAGATCAAGTACCATTTTATCCGAGATATGGTACAAAAGGGAGTTGTGAAGCTCCAATATATTGACACAGATCAACAGATAAAAAATGTGTATACCAAGCCTCTGTCAAGGGTAAATTTTGAATACTTCAGGGAAAAGCTTGGTGTGGTCTAGAAGGACATCCCTCATAAGAGGGAGTGATGAGTCACATATGTGATTCTTGGGATAGTATCTTACAAAGTGTGGTAACAACGAGTAGTTATTTATAGGCATGGCAATTTCCCATACTCCGTTTGGATTAGGTAGTAGTGAAAATCTATGTGTGAACTGGCTCAAACTGAACAATTGCCCAGACTCCGTTTGGATTGGTTAGTAGCACAGTTCAGTGTGAACTGGATCAACTGTATATTTTCCCAGACTTTGTGTGGATTGGATAGTAGCAATGTTCTTTGAGAACTGGCTAGATGAAGTCTTGTAATGACATATTGTCTTAAACGACGTAGAGACCCATAAGGTCCGAGAGGATGATGACGGTGTTTCCACTAGAGAGATGCTACATGTGTTGATAAGGCCCCATATGCATGACTGTGAAATGAACATCATATATTCTATGTGTGACTATGACAAAGCCAATATATGTCTATGATGGTGACTGTGATGCATCGATTCATCAGATTGTTTGTGTGTGACTATGACAAAGCCTGTTTGGCTATGATGGTGATACTTGTGACATAATCTGTTTTGATCATGAGATATCCTGTGTGGCTATGATGATGCTACCTATAGACTGGTCTGCAAGACCACGTGAGTCTTTCCCATGTAATGTGAGATGGATGGATGTGATTGAGACCATTAAATGAAGAACATCTTAGTTAATACCTCCCTAGCTAAGAGGGAGTGTTGATGTTTTGGTAGCTGCGGGAGGTATTAACCTCCGGTATAACCTTTGTACTTAGAGTGGAATATTCTAGAAGAAAGATAACCATTAAACATATGTGGAATTATTGTAGAAGAGAAGTCGGACCAAGAATAATAATAATAAATAAATAGAAGGCCCTAGAAAGAGAATTTGACCCCACATGGAAAAGTCACTTGGACATGATAGTATAAATAAGGAGGTGACTTAGCTCATTTTGACACACTCACTCACTCACTCAGCTAGTCCGCAAGTCTAAGGAGAAACAATTGCAACATAAGGGGGTGCAAGTTTGGAGAGGGTAGTGCAGCAGTTGTTGTGGTATATTCTCAATCTTTCTGGTAGCTCTCTTGTGCATCTCTCTTGGTAAAGGTATGCTTCTATTAGTAGAGGTACATGTTAGAATAATGTATATGTTCTTGTTTCACCATAGAAAATGCTACACCATTGTCACCCAACCATAGGCACAAAGCCACCCGTGAGAACCTTAACCTTTGACAAAAAGAATGATTCCAGGAAGCCACACCATAACCAACATATAACCAATAGAGCACACCTTTTCCAAGGGTAGCACACAAGACAAAGTACCATAAAGAATAAACAAGATAAAATCGTACAACTACAGTTGTTTCTCCTTCTCCTCCAAACTTGAGCATTGTTTCTGGTTTCCCGAGTGAGAGTGAGTGAACAAATGAGCCAAGACATCCTCTATTTATATTAATTTGTCTAGTGAATTTTCTGGTTGGGTTGATCTGACTTTTTGGTAATTATATTTTATGTTTATCTTTTTCCTGTGAGTCTGACTTGTCTTCCTGGAGGATAATACCTTTAATATTATATATTATGTTGAGCTGACATGTCTTCTAGGGTTTTCACACATCTGTTTAGGGTTTCTCTTGCTTCCAGAATATCCTATTCTAGTTAAAGGTTACATATGGAGGTTAAGACCTCCCACAACTACCATAATATCAACACTCTCTCTTAGCTAGGGTGGTATTAATGGTCTCAAACACATCCATGCATATTCACATGGCATGGGAAAGACTCACATAGTCTTGTAGACCATTCTACATGTAGCATCATCATATATCAAGTCATGAGTATTATCATCACTATCAACATAATTTGGTAACAATCTAACATCAAAACATATTTTCGTACTTGTTCTTGGTATTCTTTTGTCATAGACAATATCAAAATATCCATGAGCCTCATTTAGCTATATTGATGATCCATCTCCACCACCATGTGTCTAGCACCTTGGGTCATTCTTGTCCCATGAAAAGAATCATGACCTCATCGAAGCCACATTCACCTCATAGTTGATCCTCTCATAGGATCACTCTGTGAAGTCATTTAGCTTGATGCTATCAGGCACGTGGAATTGCACATTGAGTCTTCAGTATATCAAAGACTATGTCAAGGCACATCTAATCTGGATGTAGATGCTCATTGTTCCCTATCTCCCCTGGTCTGCAACCTAGTTCATGTGGAGATAGAGTTGGCTTAATGCTTATCGGGGCTACTCACCTACTCGTGAGTTAACTACTCACCTACTCATGAGAGTTTCAAGGCCTGATTCAATTCACACATAGGAGATCTAGCAACAACTTGAATATTCAGTCTGTGGAAGATTACATCTGGGCATATTCCCACATGATCTGTCTAATCAATATTGTAATATCGGCACGATGCTACAATCATCAAAACTCCCTCAAGGAAACATTTTCATTCTTGCCAAGCTTGTCCCAGAGAGAGGCTTAGTGAAAATGTCAACTAACTTCTCATCTATGGATATGTGATGGAGCCTCATTGCTCCTTCCTGCACCATGTCTTTGATGAAGTCCTGCAATATCCTTCGAAAATCCACCCTGTTTCATATCTTACGTCACTGGCTATGATATATGACTGGGTGCTATAGATATCTTCTTCCCTTCTTTTATGGAAATCCTACTCGATCTCAAGCTGAAGTAACACCCTAGGTGCTAGATCTATCTTCTGCACTTCCAATCCAAAAACTGTATATCCGTACAACCATACTTCATCATCAAAGATCAATCATTTATATCTGTACAACATAGGTACCTTCATGTTGTGTTGTAACTGAATAATACGGTCATGGCTCAACCATATACTGGCACAAGGTGCTATCTACAAAGCAAATGTTTATCCTGTCACACAACTTCCTTAGATGTGTCGTCATATGTGTGGCCATGGAATTATTTTACATCATGCTAAACCTCTTCAATATCCTCATTGAAGATATCATCTGTTCTAGTGCCATCCATGCTTCCAATCCGGTCAAGATCCTTCATCTCAAACTCTGAAATCAACTCCCTTTATCTGAGAGAATCCTTGAACCACACTTCTGTTTGTTCCATGCCCCTTTTCATTATTCAAAGTGTCACGAAACTATGTTGGATTCTTCTTGATCACTGACTCCCTCTAAGTCTGAAACCCTCTAAGTCTGACTCCCTATCAGATTGATCTCTTATGACCTCCCAGAACAAGAAACAAGAACAAAAAAATCTCCATGGCATCCTCCATGGAAGATATTTTGTCTAGATTCTAGATCAGTAACCAAGAACATCTACTAAAGGATATCAACTTCATCTCGTAAACAATAAGCATTTACATAAGAACAAGAATATCTCCTAGAGAGGATATCAAAAAGTGTTCTCTAGTATTAAGGGGTTAGTATAATGATCATAACTTCAATAGATCAAGATGCAACATAAGATCATAATAATGCCATAACAACTCGAGACATATCAATTTTTAAATAATCAAACATGGAGTCTTCATTGCTAGGGAGGGTGCGCTTGTTCCTCTGAATGTACTAAATTCGGAATCATTGCTTGGACAAGGTCTATTGTGCATCCCCTGCAAACACACTCATGCTTTGTTGGATGATATAACTTGAAAAGAATATACAAGTGCATACCTTTGAAATTTGTAGTATCGTTCAACTTGGCTTCTAATTTGATACTAGAAACCATCTTTTCAAGAAGAGGATAGAAACTGAATAAAAAAGTTTCAATGATTAGAACAAGCTAGAAACCCTAAAATTTAAACTTTGACCACAAAAATAATTTTTTACCAAAAGTCAACCTTTGACTTAGAATTTGACCAATCAAAATCAAACTTGACGTTTTTGCTGGCCAAGGAAACTAGAGGGTGTGCTAGGCTAGGACAAACTAGAATACCCAAAAATTAGGTCCAATGCTTCACTGAAAGGTTTGACGCAGTTGCAAAATCAGAAACCCTATTTGCAGTT
>ML789843.1:135893-150466 GCA_009831015.1 Picea engelmannii
CCAAAAACAGAGATCGTATGCAAAAGTTACGACCTCGGGAAGTTGATGTACTAACTTACCCAAACGAGGCTCACATGACTTTTGGCGCTTCATCTCCTAGGGTTGGGATTTTAGATGTCGATGGTTTTTGGAATTCTTGTTTATTGTAAAAAGGCATTCAGAGCCTCATTGTAATCTTCTTCTTGTGAATTCACACAACCGTCACATCTCTTCTTAGAGATAAGTCACCACCATTCCAGCAAGCTTGTTTCCACTCCATTTTATAGTTTCAGCTTATTTCGTTATTGAATAGAAAACCGGTTTTACTGTATCTCTGTTATTTTGTGTTAAGTACCTGTTAATAATATATTTCATTTCATTCTACTCATAAAATCTGGATCAGTGGTATCAGAGTGTTCTTCTCCTTGTCGTCTTAATGAATGTCCCCAACGAGGTCGGAGTACAAAGAGTTGGGTCTCGATCTTGTTTCTCTTGAGGACAGAATCTCTCGCATGCCCAAGAAACCTCTCATGGAAGGAGAAAATAAATATGACGGGATAGGAGATCCTTTCAAACTGTTGATTGATGAAGCCCTCACGCAACAGAGGAATGAGATGATGGAAAGTTGCGTGCAAATCCTTCGGCGGCTACCAACAGGCGACGCATATTCTTCGAACGGAGGCGTCGCCCCCTTCAAGGTACAAATAAACTTTTATATTCCTATATTTGAAGGTCAGATAGATGCAGATGTTGTAGACAAGTGGTTGAATATACAAGAAGGGTATTTTTCTGTCCATAACTTTTCGAATAGAAAAAGTATTACTTTTGCGCTCCTCAAAGTTGTTCTCCATGTCAAAGATTGGTGGGAAACCTTCTGTGAGCAAAAGGAAATAGAGGAAACCTCATTATTTTCAGTCAGGACCACCTGGGAATCCTTCAGGGATTCTATTAAGGAACAATACTACTCTATCGGAAGTTATGATGACTTGTATACCAAATGGACCACACTGCGACAAGAAAGAGATCAAGCAGTGTCAGATTTCACAAATATCTTCCATACCTTGCGCACCAAGCTAGGTATCAAAGATTCAAAGAGACATTTGGTGCTCAAGTATAGAGGTTCTCTACATAGATACATCTAGACCAAAATGGAATTTTTGGACATCTCATCCTTGGGCGTGGCCTACCGATATGTCATTAAAATCGAGAAGAAGCTCAAACAAAAGATGCGGCAATTTGGGCCTGGGAACCCCTCACAACTAAAGCTAGGAAAGGGTGGCCCCAACCCACAGAAAAAAGGACAGAGAAAAGATGGACAATATCAGGACTACCATTCCAAGCCTCAAGCAAAGAAGGACATCAGAAAGACAAAAAAAGATACCAGCAAGTGGTGCGACTTCCATAAGATCCCTTGGCATAACAATGTTGATTGTCGTTCAAAACAGTCATCGGTGGCTGAAGTGAAATCCTCTGAATCAAATGTGGATACTGACTCTAATCCATAACCAAAAAGGGGAAGATGGATCATTGACGTGGAACCCAGTGCCATCGTTTCTACCACCAAGCTCCAGCCTAGTGAGCCAGACGAGCCAGAAGAAAGAGAGTGCCTCTTCCATTCATAGATGTGGGTAAAAGACACCCCATTGCACTTCATTGTTGATAGTGGTAACTAGAAGAACTGCATCCCAGTAGAGGTCGTCAAGCAGTTCACCCTGCCAACAACGTCACACCCACAACCCTACACCATTGAATGGCTCTGCCAAGGAAGTGATCTCCACGTCAGTCAACAGTGTCAACTGTCGTACGGTATCAAGCCCTTCAAAGATGAGGTATTGTGTGATGTTTATCCTCTCGAAGTTTGTGATGTTCTTTTGGGCCAACCTTATTTATGGAAACGTCATGTTGTATATGAGTCTAGGTCTCGTAGTGTTATTATTACTTTGAACAGGAAATTGTACAGGATACCTGAGGCGGTCCCACCTAGTGTTATTTCTTTGATCTCTGCTAAGCAATGTAGGAAGGTCATTTCTCAGATGGGGAAGTTTGTCTTCTTCATGATTCACTCTCAGAATAAGTGAAAGATCACAACCACATCCAAGGTCTCTGCGGTGAACCTCTCCACACAACAAAAGAAAGTAGATAAGGTTGTGGAAGAATACTCGGATATCTTCTCCTCACCTACAAGGGTACTGCTGCACTTCCAGGTCAAGCACCCCATCGATCTAACCCCCAGTGCATCGCTTGCCAATGGGCCATTCTATCCTCACTCTTTGTTAGAGAATGAGGAGATCAAGTGACAGATATAAAAACTTATCCACAAGGGGAAATTCCGCCCCATCTCATCACCTTGCAGAAGCCCAATCGTGTTGGTATAGAAGAAAGATGGAACCTAGTAACTTTGTATTGATTACCGAGCTCTGAATAAAATCACAGTCATAAACTGGTACCCGATTCCCCGAATCGACGACCTCCTTGATCAACTTACGGGGGGGAAATACTTCTATAAGATTGATCTGAACTCTGGCTACCACCAGGTCCCGATAGAATAGACAAATGTATGGAAGACCGCGTTCAAGTCAAAGGAATGCCTTTTTGAATGGTTGGTCATGCCTTTTGGTTCGACAAATTCTCCAGCCACTTTCATGATAATGATCGATGACATCCTGTGACCATTCACCAATAATTTTGTAGTGGTGTATCTGGATGACATTCTAATTTACATCAAGACTTGGGCCGAACAGTTGCAGCATATTCAGTAAGTTTTGCACACCCTGCGATAGCACAAGATATACGCCAACTTGGAAAAATGATCCTTCGACATGGACAGGGTCCATTACCTGGGATACATCATTGATCAACATGGCATACATGTGGATCCAGACAAGACCCAAGTCATCCATGACTGGCCAGGCCCAACAACACTCACTGAGCTTCGGAGCTTCTTGGGCCTTGCCAATTTCTACCGCAGGTTCGTGTTGGGATTCTACCATATTGCATGGGCCCTCAGCCAAATAAACAAGGGTGGTGGTAAGGAAAAATTTGCGTGGGTCCGGTCCCAACAACAAGCATTCGATGATTTGAAGCAGCGCTTGTGATCAACCCCAATACTTTCACTACCAGCCTGCAACATACCTTTGAGATCGAGACAGATGCTTCAGACTATGTTGTGGGCGCCTTTCTCACTCAGCACGGCCACCCTGTGGCCTATCATAGTGAGACACTTTCAGATAATGTCTGTAAGTACACTACTTATGACAAAGAAATGTACTCCATAATGAAAACATGTCGCTAGTGGAGACATTACATTCTTGGGAAGGAGACAGTCATCCACACTAATCATATGCCACTGCAGTTCACGCAGACACAAGGAAAATTATAGAATGACTGCCATCAAAAGTGGTCCACATACTTGCAACAATTGCACCTCAACATCAAGTATAAAACATAAAGCACCAATCGCGTCGTTGATTGCCTCAGCAGACTGCTAGTCGTGGCACTCACCATGGTGCTAGAATCTTGCATCCATGAGACATTTGCATGGCCCCAACTCTATGAGACGGACCCTGACTTCGCCACCACCTACCAAATGTTGGGTGCAAACGCAGTTGTTGATAATTTCCATCTTCAGGATGGGTTGTTGTGTCGTCTGGGCCATATTTGTGTTCCATAAAGTGAGTGAGCGAAGATGATCTGGGAATCCCACTATAGTCGGGTGGCAGGACACTTCGGTGTTGAAAAGACAATGGTGATGCTATAGAAACATTTCTACTGGTCGAAACTTCGACAAGAGGTCAACAAGTATATCAGGTCTTGCACTGCCTACGCTATTGCCAAACCGACCACTAAGAAACAATGCCTGTACACCCCTCTTCCTACTCCTGACAGGCCATGGGAATCCATCTCAATGTATTACATGTTGGGCCTCCCGTCCACCAAGCGGGGAAATGAATGTGTTTTGTGGTTGTTGATCTCTTTTCTAAGATGGCGATTATGGTTGCTTGCAAGAAGAGCATCACAGCAAAGGCCACTGCGAAGCTCTTCTTTGAACGAGTCTAGGTACATTTTGGAATACCACAAACCATTGTCTCAGATCGGGATAGTAGATTTCTCAGCACATTCTGGTCGAGCCTCTGGTCATTGCTGGACACCAAGCTCACCAAATCCACGACCTTCCACCCCCATACAGATGGCCAAACCGAGGTTGTAAATCGAATGATTGTGCATATCCTTCGCATGTATAATTCAAAGCACCCTCGCACATGGGATGGGAGCCTTCCCTATGTATAGCATAGCTACAATCGAGCCATGCATAGCTCAATCGGACATATCCCCTTTCAGGTGATGTTGGGATTCCAACCATTGGGTCCCATAGAAATTTCACTTCCCCTTGCAGTCACCTCAATCGACTCATCTCCTGCTCCAACTAAAGATGAAAAATCCACTCGGTTCATTGAGCAGATCCTACACATCTACCAATAGGTTCAGGATATCCTATAGAAGTCCAATGACAAGTACAAACAACACCATGATCAACATCGGGTGCCACATAAGTTCCAGGTGGACGACAAAGCTTGGTTTCACTTGCAGAAAGAATGCCTTACAGGACCCCATCAGAAGATTTTCCCACTCTGTTATGGGTCATACACTATTGCCAAGGTCGTGGGGGATAATGATTTTGAGCTCGACATTCCTCCTTTCCTTGGCCTGCACCCAGTGTTCAACGTGGATCTATTTCTCCCTTATTTCCCACCATTATTGGACACCTCAGAAGTAGCAAAACAACTGACACCAACAGAGCTCAACCCCAACTGCATACAATAGGAATCCAATGATTAGATTGTGGACACATAGATCAAGGGCACTCGACAACAAAGGATCCAACTTTATGGACTTGTCAAAGCAGGGTAGCTCCTGCACCAAGGCAAGTGGCTCACCCGGGGCCAAATTTAGTAGAAATCTCCTCATCTAATGGGGGACCTCAACGCAATGGAGACCATTGATTCCTAAGGAGGTAGGATTGATCCATATGGATATCGGTGGCCACCCACGTTTTCCAACTGGCTCAAAATAGGTTTTGACAATTTTGGTTATTTACTATTTTTAGCAGTTTTAACTTCCGGTGCCATTTTGAGGGCCTAAATGAAGGTTTTTTGGGATCGAGATCTTGAATGATTAAGCCCCCAAAATGAATATCCTTGTCGATACCTTTCCAACAGGCTATAACATGCCTAAAACAGAGATCGTATGCAAAAGTTACGACCCCGGGAAGTTGATGTACTAACTTACCCAAACGGGGCCCACATGACTTTTGGCGCTTCATCTCCTAGGGTTGGGTTTTTGGATGTCGAGGGTTTTTGGCATTCTTGTTTATTGTAAAAATTCCTTCACAGCCTCATTGTAATCTTCTTCTTGTGAATGCGTGCAACCGTCACATCTCTTCTCAGAGATAAGCTGCCACCATTCCAGCAAGCTTGTTTCCACTGCATTTTACAGTTTCAACTTATTTCGTTATTGAATAGAAAACCAGTTTTACTGTATCTCTATTATTTTTTGTTAAGCACCTGTTAATAATCTGTATTCATTTTTTTCGGCTCAAAAAATCTGGATTAGTGGTATCAGAGCGGTCTTCTCCTTGATGTCTTAATGCATGTCCCCAACGAGGTTGAAGTACAAAGAGTTGGGTCTCGAGGTTGTTTCTCTTGAGGACAAAAGCTCTTGCACGCCTAAGAGACCTCTCATGGCCAGAGAAAATAAATATGACAGGACAAGAGATCCTTTCAAACTGTTGATTGAGGAAGCCTGCATGCAACAGAGGAACGATATGATGGATAGTTTCGCGCAAATCCTTCGGCGGCTACCAACAGGGGACGCATCTTCTTCGAACGGAGGCGCCACCCCCTTCAAGGTACACATAAACTTTGATATTCCTATATTTGAAAGTTAGATAGATATAGATGTTGTAGACAAGTGGTTGAATCTACAAGAAGGGTATTTTTCTATCCATAACTTTTCGAATAGAGAAAATATTACTTTTGCGCTCCTCAAATTCGTTCCCCATGTCAAAGATTGGTGGCAAACCTTCTGTGAGAAAAATGAAACAGAGGAAACCTCATTATTTTCATTCATGGCCACCTAGGAATCATTCAGGGATGCTATTAAGTAACAATACTACCCTATCGAAATTTATGACGACTTGTATACCAAATGGACCACACTGCGACAAGAAAGAGACCAAGCAGTGCCAGATTTCACAAATACATTCCATACCTTGTGCACCAAGCTGGGTATCAAATATTTAGAGAAAAACCTAGTGCTTAAGTATCATGGTGCTCTGCATAGATACATCCATACCAAAATGGAATTTCTGGACATCTCATTCTTGGGCGTGGCCTACCGATATGTCGTCAAAATCGAGTAGAAGCTCAAACAAAAGACACGACAATTTGGGCTTGGGAACCCCTCACAAAAAAATCCATTAAAGGGCGGCCCCAACCCACAGAAAAAAGGACAGAGAAAAGATGGAAAGTATCAGGACTACCAATCCAAGCCACAAGAAAAGAAGGACACTGGAAAGACAAAGAAATATACCAGGAAGTGGTGCGACTTCCATAAGAGCCCTTGGCATAACACTGCTGACTGCCTCTCAAAATAGTCATTGGTGGTCGAAATGAAAGCCTCTGAATCAGATGCAGATTCTGACTCTAAGCAAGAACCAAAAAGGGGAAGACAAATCATTGACGCAGAACCCAGTGCCATTGTTTCTACCACCCAGTGCCATTGTTTCTACCACCAAGCTCCAGCCTGGTGAACCAGACGAGCCAGAAGAAGGAGAGCACCTACTCCATTCACAGATGTGGGTAAAAGGCACCTCACTGCACTTCATTGTTGATAGCGGTAGCTAGAAGAACATCATCTCAGCAGAGGTCGTCAAGCGGTTGGCCTTGCCAACCATGTCGCACCCACAACCCTACACCATTGGACGACTCTACCAAGGAAACGATCTCCGCATCAGCCAACAGTGTTGACTGTCGTACGACATCAAGCCCTTCAAAGACGAGGTATTGTGTGATGTTGCTCCTCTCAAAGTTTGTGATGTTCTTTTGGGCCAACCTTATTTATGGAAACGTCATGTTGTATATGAGTCTAGGCCTCGTAGTGTTATGATTACTTTGAACAGGAAATTGTACAAGATACCCAAGGCAGTCCCACCTAGTGTTATTTAATTGATCTCTGCTAAGCAATGTAGGAAGGTCATCTCTCAGATGGGAAAGTTTGTCTTCTTCGTGATTCGCTCTCGGAATAAGCGAAAGATCACAACCACATCCAGGGTCTCTGCATCCAACCTCTCCACATAAGGTCGTGGAAGAATACTCGGATATCTTCTCCTCACCTACAGGGGTACCTCTGCACTTCCAGGTCAAGCACCCCATCGATCTAACCCCCGGTGCACCGCTTCCTAATGGGCCAGTCTATCGTTTCTCTTTGTTCTATAATGAGGAGATCAAGCGACAGATCCAAGAACTACTCCACAAGGGGCACATCCACCCCAAATCATCACCTTGTGGGAGCCCAATCGTGCTGCTACAGAAGAAAGATGGAACCTGGCGAATCGGTATTGATTACTAGGATCTGAATAAAATCACATTCAGAAATTGGTATCCGATTCCCCGAATCGATGACCTCCTTGATCAACTCATGGGGGCCAAATACTTTAGCAAGATTGATCTGAAGTATGGCTACCACTAAGTCCCGATAGAACAAACAGATGTATGGAAGACCGCCTTCAAATAAAAGGAAGGCCTTTTTGAATGGTTGGTCATGCCCTTTGGTTCATGCAAACACAAGGCAAATTACAGAATGACTGCCATCAAAATTGGTCCACATACTTGCAGCAATTCCACCTCAACATCAAGTATAAAATAGGAAGCACCAATCGCGTCGTTGATTGTCTCAAAATACTGCCAGTCGCGGCACTCACCATGGTGCTAGAATCTTGCAGCCATGAGACATCTATATGGCCCCAACTCTATGAGACAGGCCCTGACTTCGCCACCACCTACCAAATGTTGGGTGCAAATGTAGTTGTCGATAATTTCCATCTTCAGGATGGGTTGTTGTGTCATCTGGGCCATATCTGTGTTCCATCAACTGAGTGAGTGAAGCTAATCTGGGAATCCCAATACATTCGGGTGGCAGGACACTTCAGTGTTGAAAAGACAATGGAAATGCTACAGAAACATTTCTACTGGCCGAAACTTCGACAAGAGATCAGCAAGTATATCAGGTCCTGCACTGTCTACGTTATTGCCAAACTAACCACTAAGAAATAGGGCATGTACACCCCTCTTCGTACTCCTGATAGGCCATGGGAATCCATCTCAATGGATCACATGTCGGTCCTCTCGTCCACCAAGTGGGGAAATGACTGTGTTTTTGTGGTTGTTGATCGCTTTTCTAAGATGGTGATTCTAGTTGCCTGCAAGAAGAGCATCATAGCAGAGGCCACTGCCAATCTCTTCTTTGAACAATTCTGGGTACATTTTGGAATCCCACAAACCATTGTCTCAGATCAGGATAGTATATTTATCATCACATTCTGGTTGAGCCTATGGTCACTGTTGGACACCAAGAACACCAAATCCACGGTCTTCCACCCCCAGACAAATGGCCAAACTGAGGTTGTAAATCAAATGATTGTGCATATCCTTCGCATGTATAATTCAAAGCACCCTCGCACATGGGATGAGATCCTTCCCTATGTCCAGTATAGCTACAATCGAGCCCTGCATAGCTCAACCAACCATATCCCCTTTCAGGTGGGGTTGGGATTCCAACCATTGGGTCCCATAGATGTTGCACTTCCCCTTGTGGTCACCTCGACTAACTCATATCCTGCTCCAACTGAAGATGAAAAAGCCACCTGGTTGATTGATTGGATCCAGCACATCCGCCAATAGGTTCATGATATCCTACAGAAGTCCAATGACAAGTACAAATAGTGTCGTTATCAACATCGGGTGCCACATAAGTTCCAGGTGGGAGACAAAGTTTGGTTGCACTTGCATAAAGAACACCTTACAGGACCCCATTGGAAGCTTCCCCCACTTCGTTATGGTTCGTACACTATCACCAAGGCCATGGGGCATAATTCTTTTGAGATCAACATTCCTCCTTTCCTTGGCCTCCACCAAGTGTTCAATGTGGATCTGGATCTCCTTCACCCTTATTTCCCACCATTATTGGACACCTCAGAAGTAGTAGAACAACTAACACCAACAGAGCTCAACCCCGACTGCATACAACAAGCATCCAATAATCAGATTGTGGACACACATATCAAGGGCACTCAACAACAAAGGATCCAACTTTATCGAGTCGTCAAAGCAGGGCAACTCCTGCACCAAGGCAAGTGGCTCACCCGCGGCCAAATTCACCAGAAATCTCCTCATCTAATGGGGGACCTCAACGCAATTGAGACCATTTCTTCCTAAGGATGGAGGATTGATCTAGATGGATATCAGTGGCCACCCACCTTTTCCAACTGGCTCAAAACAATTTTCTGACAATTTTGGCAATTTACTATTTATAGCAGTTTTAACTTCCAGGGCCATTTTGAGGGCCTAAATGAAGTTTTTTCGGGATCAATCTCCTCCATGATGTCTGAAGGAATGAATGAGCCCCCAAAATTAATATCCTCGACGATACCTTTCCAATGGGCTATCACACGCCTAAAACAGATATCGTATGCAAAAGTTACGACCCCGGGAAGTTGATGTACTAACTTACCCAAGCGGGGCCCACATGACTTTTGGCACTTCATCTCCTAGGGTTGGGTTTTTGGATCTCAAGGGTTTTTGGCATTCTTGTTTATTGTAAAAATGTCTTTAGAGCATCATTGTAATCTTCTTCTTGTGAATGCGCACAGTTGTCACATCTCTTCTCAGAGATAAGCCGCCACCATTTCAACAAGCTTGTTTCCACTGCATTTTACAGTTTCAACTTATTTTTTTATTGAATAGAAAACTGGTTTTACTGTATCTTTGTTATTTTGTGTAAAGCACCTATTAATAATCTGTATTCATTTTGTTCTGCTCATAAAATCCGGATCACCACCCAATAGCATTTTAAATTTGAAAGTTCAACAAAAAGGAAGAGTTAAAATCTACCTATAATAAGGAAATGTTAGCTATTGTGCATGCATTGGCTAAGTGGAGACAATATCTCTTAGGAAGAAAATTTTCGATACGTATTGATCACAATAGTCTCCAATACTTACCAAGACAAAAAACATTGTCCAGAGAACAACAAAAGTGGATGGATAAACTTTCCACCTTTGATATGAAAATAATACACAAAAAAGGGAAAGACAACATAGTTGTTGATGCACTATCACGAAAAGTTGAGGAAGTAAAAGCTTATGCAACAACAATAGTCATTCCAAATTGGTTGGATGAGATTCGAGTTGAGTATGCCAAAGATCCTGAATCTAATTCCATAATCAACAATTTAGATCAAAACCCCAAATTTGAATGGAAAAATGACATTTTATGGTACAAGAACAGAATCTACCTAATTCCATCCTCAAAATTTAAAATGAAAGTCTTAAGGGAGTCATGCGTCTCCCCAAGGTTTTTTCAAAACCTACTATAATGCATGACAATCATTCTATTGGAAATGAATGAATAAGGATATTCAAAGATTTGTTGTCGAATGTGAAATATGTCAAAGGAATAAAAATAAAAATGTTATGACTCCAGGATTACTTCATCCCCTACATATTCCTAAACAAAAATGGGAAGAGATCTCAATGGATTTCATTGAAGGGCTACCCATGTCTAATGGGAAGGATACAAATTTTGTTTTGGTTGACAGACTAAACAAATATGCACATTTCATGGCGGTAAGAAAAACCGACTCAAAAAAACAAATTGCAAATGTTTTTTGCAAAAACATTTATAAGTTACATGGGTTTCCAAAGGTAATTGTCAATAATAGGGATGCAAAATTTAAAAGAAATTTATGGAAATATTTTTGCAAAAATACAGGAATATCTCTTAATATGAGCTCTGCCTATCATCCACAAACATATGGTCAAACAGAAATTGTAAATAAATGCTTAGAAATGTACTTACGATGCTTTGTGACAGATAAGCAAAATAAATGGTCTCAGTGGTTACATTTAGCCAAATGGTGGTATAACTCTACATATCACACTTCTGCTAAAATGACTCCTTTCCAAGCCTTATATGGTTATGAACCACCTAAATGGAAAGAGTTTGCACTAATTAATACTAAGGTCCAAGCAATAAGAAATAAGCTAGAGGAAGAACAAAAAATCATACAAATATTAAAAGAAAACCTAGCAATGGTTCGCAATCGAATGAAACAACTAGCAGACCAACATAGGTCAAAAAGAGAATTTGAAGAAGGTGATTGGGTGTTTTTACGACTTTAACCCTACAAACAATTATCCCTTAAGCAACAAGGGCGGAACAAATTGGCCCCAAAATTCTATGGACCCTTTAAAATTAACAAAAAAAATAGCCAGGTAACATATAGATTGGAGTTGCCAGACAATTGTTGCATCCACAATGTCTTCCACGTTTCATGTCTCAAAAAAGTGCTTGGGAAAGCTTAACCAGTGAAAACAAAAATCCTTGAATTCGATGATGAAGGAAAAATTATTTTAGAACCAGAAAGTATTCTTGCCACGAAGGAAAATGTGTTATGTTCTAGAACCATAAAGGAATATCTTATCAAATAGAAAAACCTTCTAGAAGAATATTCATCATGGGAGTCCAAACAATTCCTCCGACAATACCCATCACTACCCTTGCTTTGAGAACAAAGAAAAATCTTAAGAGGGTGGCAATGTTACAAACATAATAAAAATGATAATAATAAATATAATAATTGTAATAATAAATAAAATCATTTAATTAAATCAAGAGTCACATACCTCTTCATCAAGAGGCACATACTTCCTCAACTCGTAACCGGTCAATGCTATATAGCAAATTGTCATGAGGGTAGTGTAACCATCTTCTTTATCATTATCAATAAAATATCAATATTAAAAATTATTCATTTTCTCCAGTGAATAACATGTTTCATGTTACACTCTTCTCTCCTCTCTTTCTACAAATATGATAAGAACTTCCTACATACCAATAAATCCTTATATAAGAAGTTTAATAAATTATAAATAATATTTATGTTATTAGGGTGTGTTATGAACCAACTAAAAAATCCATTAAAATTATATATTTTGTTGATGAAAAATAGTTTCACACATGAGATTATGCACAACATTGTCTTCCTTATATTCCTCCTTATTTATGGTAAAAATCTAAATAACCAAATAGTTTTATAGATTTTTACATTGCAAATACATACACATTGGTAATGTAATTGACCTTGATTATTGATCCTTTACATTGTAAATACATGCACTAAAGTAATATTCCCATGGTGGAGGTTGTGAAATATTTAGAGCCACATGTACCTTCCCATAACATTAACAACTTTTATTCATAACAAGGTCAATGTGATAATGGTCTTGCATGCACATAGATTATATGCCATGGACAAACTTGTCATTAGCACACATATTCCATTGAATTTTTATCCTAACTCCTTTACTATCATGTTACATGAGATGGACATGAGATGGACATGAGGGATGTCCATATTGAATTTTTATCCTAACTCCTTTACTATCATGTTACATGAGATGGACATGAAGGATATCCATATATATTGGTCATATTTAGGATGAGTTGGAGTAAATGCAACATTATGAGGTTTAGTTGGAGTCAAAGGTATATTAAATATGATTCCATCAGGTGAAAATTTAGGGATATTTGGAGAAATGACAATTATTATCAAGTGTTTACTATCATGTTACATGAGATGGACATGAGGGATGTCCATATTGGTCATATTTAGGATGAGTTGGAGTAAATGCAACAGTCTGAGGTTTAGTTGGAGTCAAAGGTATATTAAATATGATTCCATCAGGTGAAAATTTAGGGATATTTGGAGCAATGACAATATTATCAAGTGTAATAGCATTCTAACCTAGCATAGACACATTCTAAACCGCCTTACACAATTTGTTTATGCAAAGCATGTTTATGTTCTTCTTCAAATGGATCGCATCGCAACATCCTCTTAGAATGCTTTGATCGAATCCACTTTATATTTGTTTAATGTTTCATTGATGGATACACAGTGGTGTTGGTATTTAATCACTTAATTGCATACTATATATTGTGTTGAAATTAAGTTTACCTACCTTATATCTTGTCCTTGTAGTACATTAATAAATATGAGTCTAGGTGCATCCAGATATGGAGATCACGATGAAGATCACAAGACAAAGGATAAGGAAATGAAAAAAGGGAGAAAAATTAATTCAAACCGAGGATAAAAAATAAAACGTGAACAATTATTGCATATTTTATTAATTTCTTAACATGACATTAGTATATATATTTATTTCATTTTTTGCAATTTATTTGTGTAATATTTTGTAATTTCTGGCTCACCATAGTGATGAAATAAGTCACAAACATTGTAAATACTTTAAGAGAGATTTATTCAATTTTTTAACATGACAATAGTATATATATTTATTCTAATTTTTTGCAATTTATTTGTGTAATATTTTGTATTTTCTTGCACACCATAGTGATGAAATAAGTCACAAACATTGTAAACACTTTAACTCAAAGAGAGATTTAGTGAATGAACATCACATCATCATTATAGAGGACTAGTCAATCTCCAATGTAGTCACTCATTTTCTATAGCTAGAGGTAATATTTAAATATTGTTAAATAAATTTTCTAGAACAATTTATATTTCAAGTACTTGAACAATTTATATTTCAAGTACTTGAACAATTTATATTTCAAGTAATTAAACAATTTATCATGGTTCTTGTTTTTTATATGGTCATAATGTATGAGAAAATGTAGTATATCAAAACCTAATGAACCTTGTTGGGTTTCAATACTTGGGTAGAAGGTGATGACTTGATTTTAGATAGTAAGGGCCACGTATTGAAATTTGTAAGAAAGGGTAAGGGTTTTTTCCCAAGATTTATGGGATAGGTGTAATTGGAAATTTTCCCACAAGTGCCATATGAACTCTATAGACATCTCAAACACAATGAAAAATCATTTATCTATACCCTTCATCTAAAAAGGGGGCATCATTATAATGAAAAATGGTTTGAAAACAATATGGGCCTAGTAGTGAAAAGAAAAAGAAACCATATTGGGTAAAATTTGAATCCCTATTTTGTTTTTGATTTTTTGTAGAGCATTTTTCTATAATGTTCAAAAAGGTTTCTAATGGTTACCATAATGTACATTTCCATATAAAAATAAGATGGTTTTCTTTAACAACTACCAATTAGATTTAACTTAAAGTATAGAACATTAATCAACCATGAAATCATGGTTCATTGAATAATAGAAACAATAATAGGTATGCATACTTGTGGATCTTGAAAAATTGATTTACAAGCCAGTGATGAAGGGAACAATGGGCTCTAACTACTCATTCTTTCCAATAACAACCAAGTG
>ML789843.1:174947-201791 GCA_009831015.1 Picea engelmannii
AAAATATCGGAGCAAACTATGCCCCTCATGGAGTATATCCAAGGTTGCCAAAATAGTGTCCTATATGCATCTTTCAGATGTTGCAAGACTTAAAATTTTGCATAGGTCTTGATTCCATAGCAATTGGTCTTGACCAAATCTAATAATCCAATAGGTTTTTTAGTTATATGGTTAGTTCCATGAATGGTAATCACATTGTGCAACAAAGTTGGTCAATCCAGGACTTCATCCCAACAAATAGAGATAATATTTATCTCTACTCCAAGATCAACTATGACTTATAATATCCTTGTTTTTAGGATGTTCGCAAGGTACATGTGAATCCTTGCAAAAGAAAGTACTTAGCTTCCAAACCTTGTGTTGTCAAATCTAGAATCGTCATCTCCATCAGCAGAGAGTAGGCAACCAAGGAATTTGTAAATCTTCTATACACACACTTGTTATCTTGGACAATTGTGGGTCACTAATTGATGAACTCTTGTAGTTTTTTTCCAATGCTTTTACTTTTGTTATCGTATAACAAACAATGTTACCAACCTAACGAGAACTCTCCGGAGTTCTCATTTTTTTAGAGGTCACATGTAATGGTTGGTTTTACCTCCATTTTGAAAATTGGTCCCGCTAGTAGCATTGTTTTGTTTTCAAGGTTAAAATTACAACATTTTCCAACAATGACCTAGAATGTTATAAACAAAAACCTTAAAATCAAGCCCCAAATCGCAAAGTGGTTCTATTAGTAGCGCCATTTTTTTTCCCAAAGCTAAAACTACAACTTGTTTGAAATTATGGTCTTAACAACCAGTAGAGTTACAACCAAAATCTTAAAATCAACCCTCGAATTAAAAAGCGGTGTTACATGTAGCACCCTTTTGTTTTATGAGAGGTTAAAATTACAACTAGTTTGAAATGATGATCTTAAACAACAAGTACCATTACAACCAAGATTTGAAAATCAATCATTGAATTGAAAAGAGGTATTAGCAGTAACTCCTTTTCTTTTTTTCGAGTTTAAAAATGAATTTTTTGAAACGGAAACCAAAAAATCAACATCATTGTAAATAAAATCACCCTACCTATATCCACTCCACTCTTACCCTACCTTAATTTTTTTTTTAATATTGTTTAAAATAATTATTAAAAAAAACCATGAATTAAAAAAATAAAATAAAAATTCAAATAAAAAGTAAACTTATATAAAAAAAAATATACAATAAGATATATTAATGTTGTTAATTGAAAGCCTAAAAATAATGCAATTAAAATAAGCTTATTTGAAACTCTCAAATAAGTGAAAAGTTTGTACATTTTGAAAAGAAAGAGGGTAAATTCCTAAATTCTATAATTCTATAATTAAATATATGATTTTTAAGTTATGGATTTTATTAATTATGATTTCATTTTTTTTTAAATGTAATAAAGATGTATTTGATAATAGAATTTAGAAAAAATATCTTTGAGTTTCATATCTATAATAAGTTATGTTTGGTTGAGTGTAAAATGCATTAAGACAACGTCTATGGTATATATAACTCAACAAGATGCACATAAATCAACCATGTAGTTTAATTGTTCTACTTTTTGGTTGTTTTTCAAGGATATATATTCAGCCAGGAATTATTGGATCTACATATTTAAGTGGTCAATTCTATATATTCCTAAAAAAAAACAAAAATCAAAAGAATTAGACAACACCTAAATCAACAATGTAAATACAATACATTTGGATCATTTTCATAATAATAAATTCAAAATAACCCTAAGCTATAATAATAATTTCAAATTAACATAATTTTAATACAAATTTGTATAATAAAAATTAATGTTTTTAATATAATTTTCTTGCATCTAGGTTTTACTATTGATTAAATGAAAAAAACAATGTCCACTTTGTAAAAGTTTAAAATATGTGTGTATGTTTAATTTTTAACTGCGCTTCAATTTGCAAACTATTATACTTATAATAAGTACATTTTTAAATTATAAAACTTATGCATCCTAATTTATTTTTTAGTTTTTCACTATTATCAACATCAATATTTTTGGATGTTTGTGGTGCTTAAAAGTGCACACTATTGTAGCAGCATTAGCCATCAACTAAAATTATATTCCTATAAGAATAGTAACTATTATATAATGACTTCATATTGAATGGAGAAAAATGATTCATTAATCAAGGTGCTTTTTGAATTAAGGTTTAGAGTTTTTGAATTTTGTTGGGGTTTTAGGGTTTCCCAAGTTCTTGAATTGTGAATTCAATTAAAACACATTTCAAAAGTGTCCTATATTGAAACTTAATATTAGTTTAGAGGGTAATTTAAATTGAGAGAGAACTCAACTTTTAGAAAAAATATAGAATCATTCTAACACTTTTACATTAGATATTGCAATAAAAATGAACTCATTTTTTTGAGAAAATTATGGAATCTTTCTAACACTTTCACATACGACATTGAAAATGTAAATGAAGTAAATGTGTAGCTTATTGAATGTTATGATACTTAACAACTTCTACAATGTAAGGTACTCCGAGGGTAGAACCATCTTAACCCAATATTTATCATGCACCTAAAAGGATCAAATCTGTCAAGGTGCAAACATCATTTTAGTGTGAAAAACTTGAGGAAAGGTTTGCACCTCTAGGGATTTGATCCCTCTCAGCCCATGATAAATCTTAAGTTAAGATAGATCTCCGTTGATATATTAAAAAATAATGTTTTTAGACAATTACCTTTTTTTCTATCATATCTCAAAATTTGTAAAATAACAATAATAACTTATATTCTTACATGAATGGATTTAGTACCTACCAAATAAGTTTAAAAATGTATCAGTGAATTAAGCCATGCTGTAGTTACATTAAACAATCTCATAATCTTGATTTCTTTAGTTACATTAAACAATTTCATAATCTTGAAAATCCCTATACTCTTAACCTATACTCATGAATAGATTTAAAACAATCTCATAATCTTAAAAATCCCTATACTCTTAACCTATAATCTTACATGAATGGATTTAGTCCCTGCCAAGTAAGTTTAAAAATACATCAATAGATTAATCCATACTACAAACAATCTCATAATCTTGATTTCTTCATAGAGAATCTCAATTAAAACCTTATTTCAGTCCACAATTGTCCTTGTTTCAGCCAACTGTCGATGCAGACTCTGTTGTCAAACTTTGATGATGTTCATGGACACCTTTTTTTCCAAAGAAAAATTACTCAAATTTATAATTAGTATAAATCCATTTACAGTATGTCAGCGGCATGCAAATGTAACACTGTCCATGAGCCGAGCAGTCAGTTAGCGGACGAAACCGTGAAGTCGCCAAGAAATGGAGAGACAACAGACAATGGGACTCACAGGACACCGGCCTAGCACTGATCAGAAACCTGTCTTCTACCACAGGCAACCCAAAATCGCTTCCAAACAAAATGGACAGGAAACATGTTCAGGTAATACAATTGCACACTGTATCATGTCGTGTCGTCTACCACAGGCAAGCCAAATGATCGCTTCCTTACAAAAACGGACAGTGAACGTGTTCAGAAGATACTAATGCAAGTCGTAGAGCTATCAATTCCACTATCAGAGTGGAAGATGGAGAGTCTACCGACCTCGGCACTTAGTGCTTTCTTTGATAGTGCGTCTGCTTCGCTGTTGAGGGATCTGGAAAAATGATGAAAACTGATGTCTGAAAAGTGCTTTGACAGCTCCTGTGTTTTAAGTTTCCAACCTTCAATGTGGACGGAGCATAGATTGGATTTTTGGTTAATCCAATCAATAACAACACGCGAGTCACCCAGAACAATCATGAACTTGATAGACCACGAGGAAGCTAGGAAGAGTGTGGTCCAGAGCCCCAGGAGCTCTGCTTTTGTGTTCGATCCCACACCGCAGCTGAAATACCATTTAGTGATCCTTGATTGATGAGATTTGAAGATACCTCCCACGCCACAACGACCAGTAACCTACGCAGCACCATCAAAGCAGGCGAGAGTGTAACCTTCTGGCAGTTTAAAATCTGGAGCTTTGTGAAAATGTGGTATGTCCCTAGATAGTTTCCAGTGGAAGGAGATCAGTACACTGTATACAACAGACTGCAGGGATGGAGTCCGATCCTCAAAGGTCGCCCTGTTCCTTGTGAGCCATAGTTGCCAGCAGACATGGGCTGCCAGGCAATATGGAGGAGATCTTTGGGAGGTCCACAATTGAAAACAGTCAGAGAGGGAGTCGCTTTGCCAGGTGAAAGGGAGCGAGAAATGGTTAAGAAGATAGATCCAGACCTCCCTCGCAAAGATACAGTGGACAAATTGGTGATGAACGTCTTCAAGAGCCCGGCGGCATAAAAGGCAGATACTAGGCCCTTCCCAACCACGTCGATGGAGCGAATCCCAGGTTAGGATCTTCTCCTTCCCCGCGAGCCAGAGAAATAGTTTGATCTTGAGCGGGATAGACCAGTTCCAGATCTAGAAGAACCAGGAGGAGTCAACGCAATGTGGGTTTTGAAAGAGGAGGGCCGTGTAAAGGTTTCTTACCGAGAGGATACCCGTGGCATCCCCTCCCGCCCACAACAGTGTATCTGGCATATCAGTTAAGGAGATACCAGCACTTCTGAGAGCAAGAGTAAAACGCGGCGCCCACACACATATATTCGCATGTATTTAATGTCCATAACGATTAATCTAATCTTAGAGGTATTAAAAATATATTCTCATATATATTTAATCTAATCTTGGAGGTATTGAAAATATATTCGCATATATTGAACGTCTAGAATGATTGATTCATCTTGGAGGTATTAAAAATATATTCTCATATATTTAACTTCCAGAACCATTAACCTTGGAGGCCTAAAAAAATTGGAATCTGAGCATAATTAATACATAAGATTCACTAATAGCTTGATCCATTGTTGTTGAAGGATAATAGCTTGATCCATTGTTGTTGAAGGATATTTGGTTAATTCCCTAACAGTTCTGACTTGTATTAAAAAAAAAAAAATCAAAAATTTTAAAAATAGATCAAAAAAAAATTAAAAATACTAAACATAGTGTATTAAATTGCTTGTATTAAACTGCTTATGAGAATGATAATTATAATACAAATATGAAATTATTATATTTATAATTAAATAACATTATCCATTAAACTGCTTATGAGAATGATAATTGTAATACAAGGATTTAAATTATAATAATTTCTTATATGTATTTAAATTCGTTGGCGGTCTGAAATAACCAGAAACGATCTCAGTTTGAAAATCCCAATCCTATACGTGTTTTTAAAGTAAAAAATCTCACATCCAGAGGGATGAAAAATGGCGAAATAAGGCCAGAGTTCGCTAGATCTGTTCTTCTTCCACTGTCTCAGCTCTAGATCTGATCACATCACTGGCGCAATGGCCGCAAAACTGGATGGTGGTCCGGACTATTTTCTTCGCAATGGCCTTGGCTGCAATGCCAGTTCTTTACGTTGTCCAAGACCCCTCGCCATGTGACCTCTCGGACTATCCGGATGACTGCATCGTTAATTTCAGTAGTAACCCAAAATTGTCGTTCTGGGCGGTCTCATTTATGTCCTTCTCCAATGATAACAAACAGCCCGAAGTCTCCAAGGTTCATTCTCTCTACAAACCCAGACCCTCTGGAGGTCTAGGGATCGAATTCCACGCCCAAAAGAAGATCTGGGCAAGCAAGGCGTGGAGACAGCAGGTGGAATTCTACTCCGCGATCTTTCAGAAGCTAAGTGAGCGGGGTCTCCTTCGTCCCGGGTTCAAAGCGCTCTGTGTGGGGGCTGGCTCGGGGCACTCTGTGTTGGCGCTGTGGGAAAACGGCCTGCCAGACGTAATAGGAATCGATCGCAAGTCGTTCGCGTCGCTGGTGAGAAAGGGCGATATTCACCGTCTTCCCTTTGTATTTTCGGCGTTGTTCGATCGAGCCCTGGTGCCCGCATTGCTCAGAAAGATTATTGACAGACAACAAAGGAGGCCTGACAGACAACAAAGAGGTAAAAAGGGATAGCACGGATAGTTGGATAGATAACTTTAACAATTGTAGAGGTATTCAGAGTTAAATCCAACGTGCAACAAAGGTGCATAGACAGGTGTAGAGCAAAGAAGGTAGTGGTATTGGTTGACAAGTTTTATTTAATTGATAGGTTGTTTTCTAAAACCTTTTATTTAATTGATAGGTTGTTTTCTAAAACCTAAAGAAGGTAGTGGTATTAGTTGACAAGTTTTATTTAATTAATAGGTTGTTTTCTAAAACCTGTCAACCAGTTAACAGTTTTTTTACAAAACCTAAAACCTAATACTAAATATGTTTTCGGCATAAAAATAAAACACAAAAAATAAACCCTTAAAAAAAAAACTAAAAAAAATTTAAGCTAAAAAGTTGTAATGGATAAGGGGTTTTATAATAAAGTTTTGATAACATGTGAATTAAGGGGGTGATTCCAAGAATCGCCCCATGCATTCACCCCTCACTAATGTTTTGATAGCATGTGAATGTGTGGAGGCGATTCCGAGCCCTAAGCATTCACCCCTCAATTCACTTGCTATCAAAACAATATTATAAAATCCCCTATCCTCGTACCCTTTCAACCTTTTTAGTGTGTGCTTTTTTAATTTATGCTTTTTAATTGTTATAAGATATTTGTTATTATAATTTTTTTATTTATTTTATTTTTTAAATGTAATTTTTTGAAGTTTTATTATTAGATTTTTTAATAAGATATTTGTTATTATAATTTTTTTAATTTATTTTTTTTAAATGTAATTTTCTAAAATGTTATTATTAAAAATTTTAATATATATTTTTAGAAGGTAATTTTTAAATGTATGTTATATATAAGTTATGTTTAATTTATAATAGTTTTTTTTTTTTGTTTGTTAATTTGTGTGGGACCTGTTGGCTCGCGATTAACCTGTGGCTTGAGAAACCGCAACTCAGGGGTAAACATGGTTGGATTTTTTGTCCCCGCAGGTTTCGAACCGGTGACTTTAACATCACGGAGTGGCTTAACAACACACTCCGTCACCGACTCTCCTACACTTCGGAGAGTGTTTAATTTATAATAGTTATTGGTAATTTTTTAAATGTTTATTTTTTGAAATAATAAAGTTATATTTTTATATTTTTATTTTATTTTTATTTTTTTTAATTAAATTTGTTTTTTATTAATTTTTTATTTTTAATTTATATTTTTAGTGTTTTGAAAAAAAAATATTGTATTTTTGTATAATTTTTTTTTTTAAATGAAGTGGAGGGTGCGGGTGGAGCAAGGGTAGGTAGAGTAATTTTATTTGCAATAATATTCGCTTCTTAGGTGATGGTTTCAAAAAAGTTGCAATTTCAAGTTTGTGAAATAAAAGAGTGGTACCATTAACATCTCTTTTTGATTTAGGAGCTGATTTTAAGATTTTGGTTGTAATGATACTTGGTGTTAAGGTTGTGGTTTCAAACAAGTTATATTTTCAACTCCAAAAAGACAAGTGTGCTTTTAGTAATGCCATTTTTTGATTTGGGGAATGATTTTAAGATTTTGGTTGCAATGGTATAAGTTGTTAAGGCCATGGTTTCAAACAACTTGGAATTTTAACACCCCCCCAAAAAAAGAAAAAAAAAAATTATTCCAAGGTTGACTTTAAGTTTTTGGTTACCCATATTACAAGTCATAGTTGTACGGGGTTGTAATTTTAATCCTAGAAAGGAAAAAAGTGTTACTTGTAGCACCACTTTTTGATTTAGGGGTTGATTTAGTGCTTTTGACACAAAAATATGAGCTTTTAGAGCTATATTTCTCATTTTGAGGTCACAACTCTTGTCCAGTTAGTAACTTTGTTAACATGGTCGATGGGATATCCCATTTGTTCGTTTTTTTCCCCAATATCTTCCAATGCTTTTTCTAGCATTTGTTTCTATTCAACGTAATCCTCATCCTCTTCCTATCGTATCCTTTCCTCCTTGAACTCTTATTGTCCATAACTCCTCTATCTTTGATTGGGTTGCAATGAAGGTTTCCCTGTGTTCCTCTTTGACTACCTATATCATTTGACAAGTTTTCAAAGATGAATTTTGGAATTGAGAGCAATCTCTTATGTTGTGGGTGTCAAGACCATAGAGTAAACAACAATGGTGCTTTGAAACACTAAAGATGAAATTATCAATTGCATGCCCCTAGGTTCGGCAAACAAAATATTTGTAATCTTTCCTCCCTCTTACCATTCTTCTTACCAATGTGCCACCCTCTCGAGCTTGTCTTTAGAACACATTATAATCCTATGTGTGGCTCTTGATATCAATTTCTTGTCTTAAACGTGTCTCTCTCACCTCTATTGCCTTTTTTATGTGAAAATTAGCCTTGATTCTTTGGGTTGAACTTGCAATTATTCAAATAATGCTGGTCAATATTGCAAGTGTTACAAAAGTTGACCAAATTCAACTTCTTTGGATTCTTTCCCTCTTGTTAGTGTGTTGTGACCATTGAGGTGCTTACCTTCCTTGCCTTGTTTTAGTTCATGTCCTTGGCTTCATTGGCCTTTTTATGAACCCAATCCTCCTCCTTATATTCCTTATCATGTCCAATCGACTCCATCTCATCGTCCAATTTGATGGCCATATGAAACACTTCCTCATAAGTTTTTGGTTGGTTTCCCTGTACATGTGATCAGATACTGGACCCCAAAGATGAACCAATCCATGCATACAAATTTTGCAACAATAAACTTCAACTAACCAAAGAGCTACTTTAATGAAGTGTCATACTTTTGCACTAGCTCTCCACACATTTGTCAAGTTCCTTGAAGCTTTAAAATAATTGAAGTCTTGGTACTGAGATCCCCATAGAAGTGTTTGATCACATCCTCCGTAGTTTTCAACGCTTCTTATTGCTCAGGGGTCCGATAACACTTCAATGCAATGCCTTTCAATGTGCCTTTAAATGTCACCCATTTGACTACAACATCAATTTCCTTCTCATCCTAATGAGTGTTGAGAGTGAATAAATGATCCACTACAATATCAATGCCATCAATAGTGAGTAACTTGGGCAATTCTAGTGGATGCTTCCTTGTAGCCTTATTCTTTCACTTCTCCACATAATTAAGTCCTTGTACAAATGTCTAAGTAGATTCCAAACGTTAAACCCATGTTGCTTCAATGTCTTCGAGCATAACATGGGTTTCTTGGACGGAGCCTTCAAAAACTCAATTCCTTAAGTGTGCTCGTGTTCCTCTTCCTATACTCGTTCCTCTTTAATTTTCACTTTAAGAACCTCCTTCAATGTGGGCTTTCCCCCTCGAACCCCTCTTGAAGCTTGCTAGTGGTATGATCTTTTGCTACACAATCCTCTTGAGTTCGAAATGCTCTCCAAAAGTTGGGTATAAAATAGACTCCAACCTATAATCACGGAAAACGACACCACAACCTTCCGAGGAAGTAGTCAACTTAATGATAACTAAACAGTAACTAAAACTATAGTTCTATGACACTTCCAATGCAAGAATACCATTAGTTGGAACTATACTATCAACCATAACTTTATTCTTCAATAACATAAATAAACTAATTCGATTAAAATATGCAAATAATGGAAACAAAATATCATTAACTAGTTATACCATCCATGAGACACCAAGTTTATAATGGGAAACAACCCAAGATCTAGAAGAAAACCCATTGTCAAAAGAGGTAAAGTAGTTTTCCAATATAAAATATTACAAACCAGAGACTTGATAGCTAGTGGGGTGGCAATGGTTCATAGTAAAAAATCAAGTGTCTAACTAGTGTTTCTTCTACGTGTGCCTATGTTCGGGGTTGCTTAACAAGGTCTAATTTGATCAAGCACCCCTTCAATGGCTTGTTGGACAAAGTCAAAACTAATCATTGTACAATTCATCACATTCCTTTGCCTAATGCATATGGGCATTAATTGCAATACCAGGGTGTATTCACAATCAACAAATGGCTACAATTAATATCGTTTAAGGTGTTGCAATGTCTTATGAATGCCAAATGATTCATGTAGGAATATGAGTGAGCCTCTTTTCTCAAAAATTGCCAAGTTGTTTTAGAGGGAACACAACGTTGATTTAATTTCTATAATAATCCATTTCTCAAAGTGTAGTCCAAGAAAAGGGAATAATTAATTAAAGATGGATGATTAAGTGCTTCAATGATTGGACCAAAATGAGATTGGATAAAGTTCCTTTTAGTCACCATATGTTATGTGCCAGATGTCAGGGATGTTGAGAACCATGGCTAGAGGATGACTAAGAAGATCATTCATTATGTTGGTGGCTCCCTTCTCGTATTTGCACACTAAGTGGAACTATTCCAAGTGCAGTGCCTACAAAGGCAATGATGTTTTCAAATCTTAACAAGGAGTTCAAGCACGGTGACGACCAATTATCACTATTCAAAATGGTCTCTTCCCCAAGGAGATAATGGTTCCATGAACTATTTATCATGTGTTACAAACAAAATTAGCCTATGATTGAGTTTCTAAATTATATGCCACTAGGTGACCTTCTTGCTCAAGTATCTCACACATAGGAAAGAACATATTTCATGATGAGAACTTGTAGTTAATTTTGTGTTTTAGCTTTCTACCTTTATGTGTTTAGCTTTACTCTAACAAACTTGGGACGTCTTGTCATGCATGCTCATTTTCTTGCACTTTTGACTATATTTGTATTGCCATTTAAAGAAGAGTGCACAACATTCTCTCTTCCTTTCCCTCTATGTGTGTGCACATGCATTCAACATCTCTTTTCATGCGTACACACATCATTTATGAATTCAAAGCGCCCCTACTGATCTAATAAACATCGACTCCCTTGTGCCATGTTTCCTAGTAAATAGGAGCAATAACAACCTACTTTGAAATGACAAGGAGAGGACATGTGAGATTGTACTCTTCCCATGACTAGCTCGTTTGAAAAATAACATCCCCCCCCCCTTATCCAAAAAGACCACCTATCATACCTTTATCATGTTCTCATGATACACCCACCCCTAATCTATAGCAATGAAACATGGAACATTAGCATTTCATCCCCACTAAAGAAAAAAGTCACCAATTGTTGGATGGCATCTTGAATCAAGGATTCAAATTGTTGCATCCACTCTACTTAAGTAACAACGCACTCTCCTTTGAACATGCGTTGTATCCCAGGGTTTGTGCTAAAGTAGGCCAAATATGTGTTGCTAATTATAATGTATAGCCTAGATAAATATGTCATACATATATGCATGGAGAGGTGGTTGACTCAATCCTTTAGATATAATCAATTCCTTTTCTAATGTTGGAGAGTTGATTGGCTAGACAAGTCTAATAGTGGATTGTTGGGTTCTAAATTGACCATTTCTCAAGAAATAGTAAACAATGTAATTTTTTAGTGATATTGATCATTATGGTTCTTGAATTTCTTGAGGTGATGAATTGATATCTTGTATTGTCTTTGTGCACTATATGGATTTTGTTGTGGTCATCATAAATGGCATGCTAATCATGGTGATGAAGTCTATCAAGTATACTATCATCATAATATATTAAAATAACATCACATGCTACAACTACAAAAGGTTCAATAAAAAAAAGTGATGGTGCATATTTGCTTTGGTCATGTCTGTTTCCCATTGAACTTGATCCATCCTAAACTATATAGGTGTGGATTAGATTGTGTAGAAAACTTCAGGGAACCTTCAATTTGGTTTTATGTAAATATGCCATCCTTATGAATGAAGCTATTTTCCATAGTGGCAAGAATCAATTGCAAGTTCAGACCAATAGGATTGACAAATATGATTGCTTGATCTTCCTTTACAACAAACTATGACTCAATCACTAGCATTTAGCCATTGTGTTCCTTTTTGCGAGATGTTGATCCTTAAAGAGTATGTGGAAATTTGTGATAATTACAAAATATTCTAGATTGAGAGATGGAGAATAGAAAATAAAGAGGAAATGAGATGAGACAACTTACCCCTATGTTTGTTTCTTTGTATTGAGATTATTGTACTTTGGGCATCTCTTTCTACAACTATCAATTTTTAACAAAAATTAGAAAGCTTTCCTCCATAGGTGAAATTCAACAAATCCATCTCAAATTGAATGTAATAAAAATGGTCATCCAATAAACTTTAATTAAAGAATCTCATCTCAACCTTTAACCTTGAAGTTGATGGACATTGAATTAAATAGTTCATGTATTATTAAAGTGTCTACCCCATAGCGAGAGATGAAGCCATTATTTTGTCAATTGTCCCTTGTGACCAAGAAAGAAGAGTTTATCTTTCAAAACTCTTCAAATTGGTCTTTCTTGTTTATGTATTGTTGATGAATGGTCATGAAGTGTCATGTATATGCCTACCACCATGTTAATGCTCACTTTCCCAAATGGACTATGTCAATCACTTTCTTTTTCTCAACATTGTTAAGATATGCATGAAAGTAGAATACCAAATTGTGAAACCATACATCTGACCTATTAGTGTTAATTGTATTAACAAAATGTGCAATAACAATTTCTATATCTAGTTTAAAGGTGGGTTGTTGAACGAAAGGATATAAGAAATACCACCTAATTTTTTTTCTAAAAACTTATTCAAATATTATAACATGCATCATATTCTACTAAAAACTTTCTTCGAGTTGTTGAAGTTTGAGTAGCTTCGGAAGATATTCTAATTATATTCATATTGTATTTGACCAAGACAAAACCCTAAAGAATATTATTATATTATATTTGTTAAGTCGGCCTTATTGTGCCTTGACAAGTAAAATATAAAATAGAAATATAAACTGTCAAGTCGGCCCAGACCTAATTTTAGGTTGGCCAACTGCTATTTATAAGAGAGGCCAACACCTCATTTGTATAACACACAACACAAGCTCTCTAGTCAAGAAGAGAAGTGCGCAAATCCTAGAGGGAGATGCCACTGCAGCTAGGAGGTGACTTTGTGGAGGATCTTGGTCTATTTCTTGGGTATATTCTGGTTATGTCATGCGCTACTCTTCCCTAGTCAAGGGTTTGAGAAGGATCTTCTGCTTTGCTAGTTCTCTATTGGAGAAAAGCATTGTTCTTGGTTGTTGAATCTATATTGAGGAAGTTTGTTGGGTTTTTCCCTTTGATGGTTTTCCTAGGGTAAATCTTGTGTATGTTGTGGATGTTATTCTTTCAGTGATCATTTATATGCAGTTACTATGCAAATTGTTTAAAAGTAAAAGAACCTAATCTAATTAACTGCTTGAGACGAAGTTTCAACATGGATTCAGAGTGGGCCTGAAAGAAGGCATTTTCACAGCACATAAGAACTTGTTGGAAAAGCTAAAAGCATAGGAAGACTCTCCTAACCCTAGCACACCTCTCCCTGTGTGTAAGTTCTCAAGTTTGACGAAGTTTTGTAAACTGCAACTGTTGTCGCGGATGTTGCAACTGCACAAACCCTAGAAGGTGATGTCATCCACTTTGTTGAAGGACATTGGGCAAAGTAAGACCATCTAGGAGCTCACCCTAGGAGGGCACATCCATTCCCTGGATCATAATTCCAAAATTCAGAGTTTGAAAAAATAGGGTTTCCTCATAAACACTAAGACAAGATGATGTCAAGGAAGTTGCAAAATCAACTTGTAGCAAAAATTCAACTTGGCATAGCGCACTCTCTGGGCAAGATGACTACCAACACTAAGCTTGATGAATCAAGTGAAGAGTATGTTTTGATTTCAGCTCTTACCGGAACACTCACCCATGGAAGTGACACATGGCTCATCGATAATGGTACCTCCAAGCACATGACAGGATATAAGAACTCATTCTCAAAATTGATCCAGAAAGATTCACCTCATAAGGTGAAACTAGGTGATGATTACCAGTACCCCATCAAAGGAGTAGGAGAACCAAATTACAGATTGGATTCCGGAAAACCAATGAAGATGAAGGATGTGCTATATGTTCCTGGATTAAAGAACCTCCTTTCCATCTCAGCACTAGATGAGAAAGGATTCAGAGTCGCCTTTGTAGATGGTGAAGTATTTATGAGGCCAAAAGGAAAAACTATTGACGATGCAATAGTGATTGGTGTTGAAGAGGGAGGCTAGTACAAATTGAAGGGACACTCGGATTCAACACTTGTACATAATACTGTAACTCTGTGTGAACTATGGCATATGAGATTCACTCATCTACACTACAAGGCATTATCGATCGTAAGCAAGATGGTAACATGTTTACCAAAGATTCAAGTAAACCATGAAAGCATTTGCAAGGGATGTGCACAAGGAAAGAACGTGAAAAAGCCATTTCCAAACAGCGACAGCAAAGCAAAGAGAGCATTGGACATAGTACATTCAAATGTATGTGGACCAATCTCAGCAAACTCATCAAGCGGGTATGTATACTATGTCTCATTTATTGATGATTACTCACATAAAACCTAGATTTATTTCTTGAAAAATAAAAGTGATGTATTTAGCAAATTCAAAGAATTCAAAGCTCGCGAAAAATCTCTCTGGAAGAAAAATAAAGACTCTAAGGTCAGACAATGGGGGAGAATTCACATCCGATGAATTCAAGACATTCTACAAGGAAGTTGGGATTAAGAGGGAGCTCTCTACTCCCTACAATCCTCAGCAGAATGGTGTGGCAGAGAAAAAGAACAAAACAATCATGGAAGCGGTGAAAGCCATGATTCATGATCAAGACCTACTGATGCATCTATGGGCAGAAGCAGCTAGGACTAATGTATATGTGCAGAACAGAAGTCCTCACCGAGTACTTGGGAACAAGACACCAGAAGAGATGTTTACAGGTGAAAAGCCAAAAGTCATCCATCGAAGAATATTTGGTTGTCCAATATATGTTCATGTCCCTAAGGACAAGAGATCCAAGTTGGACCCTTTAGGCAAGAAGGGTATCTTTGGCGGATACAACAAGACATCGAAGGCTTACAAAATTTACATCCCTAGTCACCAACAGATTGAGACTAGCAAAGATGTTACCCTCGATGAGGATGCATCCTTTAATAGATCGAGATAGAACCATTCAGATGAGGTTCATGATGAGGAACCTGTAGCTCCCAGAGTTGCAAATACAGATGCAGGCACTAATGTAGTACCAGAAGAACATGTTCTAGAAGAACATCATGATGCGGTAGAACCACAAAGACCTACAGAGACGACTACAAAGAAGAGAAGGCCAACTTGGGATCGTGAGATTATTCATGATGCAAAAAAATATGGAGCCCCAGATGGAACTTTCAGAGAAAGCAAGAAACCGCAACCATATTCCAACTATTTAGCATTGTTGAGCGACATTGTTGATGCAGAGCCTACCAGTTATGAAGAAGCTATAGAGAAGAAAGAATGGAAGGATTCCATGATTGAAGAGTACCAATCAATCATAGAGAATGGTGTTTGGGATGTGGTCTCGAGACCAGAGAAAAAGACAGTTGTTAGTTCCAAGTGGATCTACAAGATAAAGCATGCAACAAATGGCAACATAGAGAAGTACAAGGAAAGATTTGTGGCATGAGGCTTTTCCCAGAAAGAAGGAATAGATTATGAGGAGACATTTGCTCCTGTAGAGAGATACACTTCGATTAGGACCATTATTGTGATAGCCGCAGTGATGAAATGGAAGGTAAACTAGATGGACATGAAGACAACTTCCATGAATGGTATGATAGAAGAAGAAGTGTATGTGGAGCATCCACAAGGTTTCGAGACACATGGCAGGCAGTCACATGTGTGCAAATTGAAGAAAGCCTTGTATGGGCTGAAGCAAGCTCCCAGAGCTTGGTATGGCAGAATAGACAATTTCCTGATGAGCTTGGGTTTCACCAAGAGTATGACAGAGTCCAACCTTTATTTCGAGGTTGTGGATGGTGAACCTGTGATATTGCTACTGTACGTGGATGATCTGTTTCTGACAAGAAACGGAAAGCTCATCATCAAGAGTAAGAGGAAACTTGTTGCAGAATTCGAGATGAAGGACCTAGGCACGATGCATTACTTCTTTGGTCTAGAGGTATGGCAAAGACCAGATGGGATTTTCCTTAACCAAGGAAAATATACAGTGGAGATACTAAAGAGGTTCAGGATGCTAGACTGTAAGGCCATATCTACATCGATGGTAGCAAACCTGAAGTTGTTATGTGATACAACTTCAGAAACCATGGATGCCACCATATATAGACCATATATAGACGAACGCGAGGCCAGATATATGTTTTGCGGTGAACACTTTGAGTCAGTACATGGTTGAGCCTAAACATGTTCACCTGATTTCGGCAAAACATGTAATGAGGTACCTGAAGGGTAAAATTGATTATGGACTCAGATATACCTCAAATTGTGAGATTAGACTACAGGGCTACACAAATTCAAATTGGGCAGGCAATGTCATAGATCGGAAGAGTACATCTGGATGTTGCTTCAGCTTGGGATCAGTTGTGATCTCGTGGCTCAGTAGGAAGTAGACTTGTGTGGCGCTAAGTTCTGCAGAGGAAGAGTATGTAGCAGCATGTTTAGCTTGTGGCGAAGTAGTGTGGCTTCGGAAGTTGATTGCAGGATTGTTTGATCTCGAGTTGGAGGAGACCTGTATCTTTTGTGACAACCAAAGTTGCATAAAGTTGTCAGAGAACCCAGTGTGTCATGACAGGTCCAAGCATATCGAGATCAAGGACCATTATATCCGAGAGATGGTACAGAAGGGAGTAGTGAAGCTCCAATATGTTTCTATCAACGAGCAGGTAGCAGACCTATTGACTAAGCCTCTATCCAGAGTGAAATTCGAGTACTTTAGAGACAAGCTTGGTGTGGTCTAGAAGGATTTTCCCTCGTGAGAAGAAGTGATGCGTTCCCCAGTAGCGACAAGTCATATATTACCCCATCGTAGATTGGTATGTTACTCCAACGTAGGTTGGTATATTACCTCAGCACAGGTTGGCATGCTACTCCAACGCAAGCTGGTATGTTACCCCAGCGCAGGTTGGTATGCTACTCCAACGCAGACTATTATTACTTTTAATTATTATTTTATTACTTTGTAATCCTTATATTTATATTATTATTTTACTACTCAATAACCCTTTATATTTATATTATTATTTAATTATTACTTTATTATTTGATAGTAATATAAATAATATCTAATATCTTGCACTGCAGAAGCCCCTATATGCTTAAGTAATATAAAGTAATAGTTTAATTAAGATACATGTAGATGTATGTTGTATGTTAATATCCACTTATTAAGAGTTAGTCTTGTAGGTGGTGTAAATGTATGTCAATATTTTTTTCTCAGAATTTTTATTACCAGTGTAGATTCATCTTAAACCGGGATTTATCAAACATTAAAAGGGATCAAATTTCTTAAGGTGTAAAATTCATATTAAATGATAAAACAAATTACACCTTAAGAAATTTGAATGTTGTCACATACATGTGTGTGTGTCAACAGCTCCCCCGTTATTTTTTTTTATTTAAATGACAACATCTCCCCATTATTTTTTTTATTTAAATGACAACATCTCCCCCGTTATTTTTTTATTTAAGTGACAACATCTCCTCCATACTGGGCTTTATAGCACCTCGCCCTAGCTACTCTCAATACAAGTGTTTCCTCCTAAGAGGTCACAAGTTCAAATCTAAAGGGGGTAGGGTATGTATACCTCTGTAGACTTTACCAGTCAAATCATTGGTGGAAGGGGTTCCTTGTCCCACAAACAAGGGAGTCTCATACACCAATTTGATGTCTGGCTTGGGAGTGACTTTAAAAATTGAGAATTATTATTATTATTATTATAAAAATATGACATGGTTTTGTTTCTGAATTTCGAACATGTTTTTTTTAATTTTAAAAATATTATTATATGTTTTTTTAATTGACGTGGCCGTATCCGGATCTGGCTTTTCAAAAATCTATACATATCCGTATCATATCCGGATCCGTTTCCTGGTAACATAGCTCTGTATTAATTTTCTTTTGGCTTTGACGGTATACACTTCCACACAGACTTCAAATTATATGCTGTTTTGAAACCCTTTACAACATAGGTTTGACTCTGCAAGAGCTTTAATTATAAATCGTTCACTCAAGTCCTAACTCCATATTTTTATGTTTTTTCAAACTTTCCCAAGATAAAAAGACTGAAAAGAAACTTACGCGAAAAGAAACTGAAGAGACCCTCTACTGTAAAACAAACAGAACGACCTTAAAAGAGACGGTAGATTTAGAAAAGCATATTACGAGGAACATTCCAATTTTAATCAACTTTTATTCCTAATGTTCAAACGCTGAGACAGTTTACATATCAAACTGATGCCTCGAATGGTGGATAGCAACTTTTCACAAGGTGGGGACCGTTGTATTGTACCAACCAGCACACCATGGGTTTAAAAGTTTATTTATTGTAGTTAGATGATATTAGAAATTTATACTAAAAATGTTTTTAAAAAATATGTCCTCTCACTCTAATAATAATGTTAAACAAACCTTTGAAGGTGCACAGTTGCCTATATGAGGCATGCCATTTTATTCGACTTTACTAAATAGGTTTATATGGCGTACACTAGTGAGGAAAAGATAGCAGTTGTGAGGGATGTCCATTGCGGTGGACTAGATTTGACAGGACAGATCATTACCATTGCTCTGCTAGCAAGGAATTAATCACTTAAATAGTACTACATAACACCAAAACCAGAATTCATGGAGATATAGTTCAGATTTTTACAATTTATAGCTCGTAATATATTACACTTAATAGAGATCTGGAACAATTAGCATTGGAATTGCAAGAACGTAAATATCATGCTTTCAACTATATCTGATTAGTTCTGCAGAAGTATTCAGTATAGTTCTCCATATCACTAGAGAATGACAAATACCTCTGGTGTGTGAAGCCATTACATTTAAATTCAGACATTCTTGGTATAAATAAACTTGGAAACAACTAAGTGTAAAATATATCTGATTAGTTCCGGAAATGCAGAAGTATTCAGTATAGTTCTCCAAATCACTTGAGAATGACAAATACCTCTGGTGTGAAGCCATGACATTTAGATTCAGACATTCTTGGTATAATTAAACTTGGAGTCAACTAACACTGGCATCTTCTCATTTTACTGTGCTGGATATTTAGACTGCAACTGCCTAAGGATAGGACTAATCACATCCCAGTTGAAGCCTCGGTACTGAAGCCATCTCACCATTCTTGCCTTCCGTGTCTCCAATGAAGCATTTCCTCCTCGCAGCCATTGTTTAGTTGCTTGAGCTATGAGATGTGCCTTGGCTGACTTGGACATGCCCCATTTTTTCTCTTTATCCGTTTCATCATCACTATCTTCATCGTCAAGGAATACATGTTGAAGAGCTCTTTCAATATATGCTCCACTTATCCCTTTTGGCACAAGTGCCTGATTCAACAATGCAATCAACATTTAATTTGATTCGGATAGATTATTACTTGCCTTGTATTAGATGCTTAGATGCTTAACAACTGTTCTATTAGTATTTTTCACCCTCTTTCTATTATGCCTAAGCTAGAATTCAGGAGCATGCACAGAATGCTAAAAAACAATTATAGTGATGCAATTCACATTTCTCAAACATATGATACAAAGTTCATCAAACTGTTCACCAATGATGCATAGAGAAATTTTGAACTTACGAATACCAACATATATTCTGCACAGCTTACAAATTTTGCATAAAGACTGATATTGAAAGTTATTCAACACAAAATCTAACAACAATAATTTATTAGAAGGATCAGGAGCATTTTATAACTGCGGAATCAATTCATAATGCCATTATATGTGTGCTAGGTAACAGTTGCTTTTATATCCTTAGTTTGAAACATGGTAGCATACTGTATCGTTTTATATATTACAACGTTTACCGTTTAGCTATCTGTCTCGTGTATTTCACTGTTTCCTTAAATATACCAGAGTGAAAAGGCAACAGAACCTGCTTTTTCACTATATGCAATAAAGGATAAGGGGTAATTTGAAAAACAGGGGTAGTTTGAAAAACAGGGCAGGAATGCTGACATGTAGACAACTCCCTTTCAGATCAAAGCTAAAATGATCATATCAAGAGATAAAATAAATCAAGAAAAGGATCCTTACTGCTTTTATTCGCCTTGGGCCCCAACCTCTGGACGACCATCTGGACTGGGAAAACATTTCTGCATAGGCATAATCGCTCTGCATCCCACTACAATAAATATGATCATTAAGAAATTGCTACACAATTAACAACTAAGAGATAAATATTTGACACACCTGCAACTGTTCCAGAGATATCCCACGCTTTAACAAAATATTGCTTGAGGCACAAAAGTCATGACATCCTTCAGTTTTTACAATCAGATGCACCGACATCTAACAGTGTACCTGAATAAACATGGGACAGAATTGATCCAAAGACAGCAAATCACAAGATAGTCTCTTAAAAATTAGTTAATGATGATTAGTTAGTAGAAGAACAACTGCATAGCATTAAGTCCACTAGGTAACTACACCTATCACCATAAATGGCTTGTAAAGTTCTAATATTAAACTAAACCTAAATTCAGTAGATGTTGAGCAAGCAATACTGAAATATCCTGCCTGTAACACCATAATAATTAACTACCGATAGCCTAAAGCAATAGAATCCAGAAATTGCTGAAAACAGAAAATCTGGAAGTGTGGAATAAATTTGATGCCAGCAAACCTGGTAAGAGGAATCAAGGTCTATACCGTCCCTTAGCCATACCTACTAGACCATGGGAGAGCATATCCATGGATATTGTAGGTGGTTTGCCAAGAACCAGGCATGGACATAAGTATTTATTTGTGGTAGTGAGTAGATTTAGTGAGATGTTCAATGTCATGTCTTCTAAAAAGACCATCAGTGAACAAGATGCAGCAATCGCGTTCTTTGGAAGGGTCTAGGGATACCAAGGAGCATCATGTTGGACAGAGATACCAGATTTCTCAGAGCCTTTTGGACTACACTTTGGGAGAAGGACACCAAGTTGAAGAGATCTACACCTTTCCATCCACAAACAGATGGGTAGACAAAAGTGGTGAACAGGACATTGGTTCAACTTTGAGAGGTTACAATCAGAAGCATCCAAGAACTTGGGACAAGAATTTGAACTATGTTTGGCACTCTTATAACAAAGCAGTCCATACTTCCACAAGTAACTCCCCTTTTGAAACTTGCTTCGGATATTTGCCACCAATGTTTCTTGATGCTGTATATATATTATAGACAGCATGGAGGAGAGAAAGAAAGCACCACAGGAGAAGCATTGAAGGCTGAACGATTCACTGACAAGATCAGGTAGATTCACTGACAAGGCTGAAGGCTGAAAGATTCACTGACAAGTATAGGAGACTTTGAACAAGTCACGACAAAAGTACAAGGTTGGGCATAACCAACACAGAATTGAGAAGACATTCAAGGTAGGAGACTGGTTCCAGTTGTCCATGAAAACAGAAAAGCTGCAAGGTCATGGTCAGAAGATCAAGGCTCTGCAGTATGGTCCTTTCAAAGTGTTGAAACAGATAGGTGATAACTGTTGATATTATGGTAGCTGCGGGAGGTATTAACCTCCATGTGTAACCTTTGACTAGAATAGAATATTCGGAAAGCCAGAGAAATCCTAAACGGATGTGTAAAAACCCTAGAAGACAAGTCAGTTCAGTGAAATAATTAATATTAAAGTATTAGCTTCTAGAAGGACAAGTCAGCCCAGACATGTGACAAGAACCACTATAAATAGGAGGCGCTTGAGCTCATTTGTACTCACTCACTCTCTCATACAAGCTAAAAGTTGTGCAAGTCTGGAGGAGAGTTGCAGCTACTGCAGTGGTGATTGGTTCTTGGTCTGTGGTCTTGGGATATCTTTCCGGTGCACTATCCTTGGAGAAGGTGCACTTTCTTGATGATATTGTGGTTTTTTGGAATCATTCTCTCTGTCAAAGGTTAAAGTGCTCGGGGGTGGCTGCATGCCTATGGTTGGGAGACAATATTGGATTGTCTATGGTGAAATGAGCACATCAACATTTTAACAAGTTATGGGCCCACACTACCTTCAGAACAGTCTAACTGTTGGAAGTAGATCGGTAGTTCTTTGTCAAGCTCGTTGTAGCACCAATTGCAGCTGCAACTAGGGTTTCTGATTTTGCAGCTGCAACAAACCCTAACCTAATTCTTTGGGCACTTTAAGTGAAACGTTTGGCATAATTCTTGGATATTCTAGTGTGCCTTAGCCTAGCGCACCCCTTGGTACCTTCAGCTAGCAAAAATGTCAAGGTTAAATTTTTGGGTCAAAGTCAAAGGCAGTCATGACTTACTCCATTAAGTTAGAGAACAAGCTAGAAGGAGCTTCAAATTTCAGAGCATGGAAGACAAGGATTGACCTCATCCCTACCAAGAACAAAGTTGTAGATATCGTGAAGGGCAAGGTCGTGGAACCACAATTTGAAGCAGGAAAAGAGAAGGAACCTTAGAATGTTGCAACAATGGAGAAGTTCAAGGGCAATGACATCAATGCCATGAGCATCAATGTGGACTCCGTCAAAGATCACTTGATACCCTACATATCCAATATTGACTCATCCAAGAAGATGTATGATGCCCTAACTAACCTTTTTGCAGTCAGAAATATTGGACAAGTGATGAGTTTGAAGAATGCGCTTCGTGACACAAAGATGACTAAGGATGACACTGTAGTCTCATACTTCGTGAGGATTTCTCAGTTGAGAGATTAACTACAAGCTATTGAAGAAGTTAATCTAGAAAAGGAGCTTGTGAATATTGCACTTAATGGTCTTTCTAGATCATGGGATGCATTTGTTGCAAGCATGAACACGAGAAAGGAGTTTCCCACGTTTGAAGAACTTTGGACCTGTTGCGCACAAGAAGAGACAAGGATCAACTCAAAGGGAAGATCTCAAAAGGAAGAGGATGCTCAAGCCTATGCAACAAAATTCAAGAGACATGGAGGTAAGAAAAGGATTTGGTTCAAGAAATAAATCCAATCATAAGAAAGACATGTCAAAGGTACAATGTTTTGGTTGTCATAAATATGGCCACTACAAACATTAGTGTCCTGAATTAGCAAAGAAAAGAAAGGAAAAACACCATGTGTTAGCTGCTAATGATGAAGTACCTTCAAAGAAAGCCAAGCATGAAGAAACAAATTTCTTCTACTACTCAGCTCTTGCAAGATCTCTTGAAGACACCATGTGGTTAATCGATAATGGAGCTTCCATACATATGACAAGTGACCGTGAAAAATTCTCAAGCATGAATGAAAAGAAAATCTCTCATAGAGTGGAACTTGGAGACAAGAACTCTTATGCAGTCAAGGGAATTGGAAAAGCCTCTATCGAATTGGAATCAAGTAACAATGTTCATCTTAGTAATGTTTTGTATGTACCTGGTTTGAAAAAGAATTTAGTATTTATTTCTTGTTTAGAAGACAAAGGAGATAGAATAACCTTTGTCGATGGAAAAGTACTCGTATGGTCTAAAGATTCAAAAATAGAAGATGCTAGTGTTATTGGTATTCGTGAAGGAATATTGTATAAACTTCTAGGTCAAGATGTTCAAACTCTCGTACATGATGAACTCAATAATAGTGAGTTATGGCATAGAAGGTATGCTCACCTTCATTATCAAGCATTGCCATCTCTAAAGCAGATGGTTGTAGGCATACCAGAACTATAATCAGTACACGAAGGTGTTTGCAGAGGATGTGCACTTGGGAAGAATATTAAGAAGCCATTCCCAAGCAGTGAGAATAAATCCAAGGAGATCTTGGATATGATACACTCAGATGTATGTGGTCCTATGCCGGTGAAATCTCTAGGAGGCTCTCTCTATTATGTAACACTCATCGATGACTTCTCACGAAAAAACCTGGATGTCCATGTTGAAGACAAAGGATGAAGTAATTAGCAAATTCCAAGAATTCACAGCTGAAGTGGAAAACCTGACAGACAAAAAGATCAAGACACTAAGATCTGATAATGGAGGAGAATACACCTCCAAGAAGCTCGTTGTCTTTTGTAAAGCAGCCGGGATTAGGAGGGACCTAATTGTCCCACATAATCCTCAACCGAATGGTGTGGCAGAAAGAAAGAACCGATCCATTGAAGAATTTGTTAAGGCAATGATGAATGACCAGAATCTATCCATGTTTCTATGGGGAGAAGCAGATCTGACAGTTGTATATGTTCAGAATAGAAGTCTTCATCGTATATTGAAGAACATGACTCTAGAAGAAGCTTTCTCTAGAAAGAATCCAAGTGTTGAACACTTGAGGATCTTTGGTTGTCCTGTCTATATTCATGTTCCCAAGGACAAAAGAAAGAAGTTGGAACCTTCAGGAAAGAAGGGCATATTCGTTAGATATAGTGAGTCATCAAAAGCTTACAGAATCTATGTTACAGGTCAACAGAAGGTTGAAATCAGTAGAGATGTGACTTTTGATGAAAAGATTGCCTTCAAAAAATCTATAGAAGATTCCATGGATTCCAACAATGAAGAAGAACATGAAAGTCCCAAGGAAGAAACTACATGTTCTCCAGAACATCCCAATGAAGAACTAGAATAGCCACTTGAACATGTGGAACCAGTTATTGCACCTGAGACCAGAAAACGACCAGCATGGCTCGAATCCACCCTACAAGAAGCAGAAAGACATAAAGCTCCCAGTAGCACCTTCAAGGAAAGAAGGAGGCCCAAAAGATTTTCTAGTTATGCGACACTCATGACAAGTCTTGTCAATGCAGAACCTTCTACCTTTGAAGAAGCAGTTAAGAAGAAAGAATGGAAGGAAGCTATGATGGAAAAATATCAATCCATCATGAAAAATTATGTATGGGAAATTGTGCCTAGACCTAAAGGAAAGTTTGTAGTCACTTCAAAATGGGTTTACAAGATAAAGCATGCAGTAGATGGGAGTATCGATAAATACAAGGCAAGATTAGTGGCTAGAGGGTTCTCCCAATAGGAAGGAGAAGACTATGATGAGGCATTTGCTCCAGTTGCCAAATACACCTCTATCAGAGCCATAATATCTCTTGCAGCATCTATGGGTTGGAGTTTACGTCATGGATGTAAAGACCGTTTTTCTCAATGGACTAATTCAGGAAGAAGTGTACATAGAGCAACCTCAAGGTTTTGAGGTACATTTGAGAGAAACCCATGTATGCAGATTAAAGAAGGCCTTGTATGGACTCAAGCAAGCTCCAAGGGCTTGGTATGCACAAATTGACAATTACATGACGAGACTTGGATTTTCCAAGAGCTATGTTTTTCCAAACCTTTATTAAAAGGTTGTGAATGGTGCACCTATGATCCTGCTACTATATGTCGATGATTTGTTTCTGATAGGTGCAGAGCCTCCCATTATTCAATGTAAGAGGGAGTTAGCCTCTGAATTTGATATGAAGGATCTTGGTCTCATGCATTATTATTTTGGACTAAAAGTATGGTAGAAGCGTGGTGAAATCTTCCTAGGGAAAGGGAAGTATGTTGTAAAGATCCTTCAGAAGTTTGGGATGATGGATTGTAAATCCATCGCAACTCCCATGGTGACAAATCTGAAGAAGCTGAGAGACTGTGATTCTAATCCAGTAGACTCGTCCCTGTACCGACAGTTGATTGGTTCATTGATGTATTTGGTTAATACCCAGTCGAACATTTGCTTTGTTGTGAATACGTTGAGTCAGTTCCAGGTGGAACCTAGACATGAGCATAGGATAGTTGCAAAGCACATTTTGAGATATCTTCATGGAACACTAAATTATGGTTTGAGATATGCCTCAAACAGTGACGTACAACTGCATGGATTTACTAATTTAGATTGGGCAGGGAGTGCAGATGACAGAAAGAGTACTTTTGGTATATGTTTCAGTTTGGGCCTTGCTATGATATCATGGGCTAGCAGGAAACAGAAGTCAGTTGCATTCAACACTGCAGAAGTAAAGTATATTGCAGTTTGTGATGCTTGTACGTAAGCAGCATGGCTCCGTAAGTTGATTTCTGGACTATTTGATCAGGTGTTGGATTCGACTGTGATATATTGTGATAATCAAAGTTGTGTGAAGCTTTCAGAGAACCATGTGTTCCATGACAAGTCGAAGCACATTGAGATCAAGTACTATTTTATCCGTGATAAAGTCTAGAAGGGAGAAGTGATTCTACAGTACATCTCCACCGATGAGCAGACAACTGATATTTTGACAAAACCTCTGTCCAAGATAAAGTTTGCATACTTGAGGGGCAAGTTGGGACTTGTGGAGATACCCTCCATTGGTTGAAAAGGAGGAGATGACTTCCTCGGTTGGGAGGGAGTGTTGATATATGGCATCATGGATAGTCAGTGTGTTGGTGGACAGACATTCTCCAGGTGGAGAATGGTCCAGGCAGAACAGAATGTTGATGTACCATGAACAACTATTCTCCTGGAGCATTGCTCAAACAGGTAGAATGGTCCAGGACAACTATTCTCCTGGGGCTTTGCCTAAACAAGTAGAATGGTCTGTCTCCCTGAGTTCACAGTAGTGACCAGAGTGGGGAGATTGGTACAGGACAAACATTTTCCCTGATTTCACAGTAGTGTCCAGAGGAGGGAAAATGGTCCAGGACAATCATTCTTCCTCAGTTCACATTAGTGACCTATTATCGCGCAGTTTGTATTTTAGGTCACAGGCTATAGGATAGAGAACAAACTGGCGTAACAGGAACCTTCCCCACCCAATGTCACCTCGATGGGGAGGTTCTTTCTGTTTAGGGAGGTTAGCCCCGGGGAGACGTCCCCGGTAACCTGGG
>ML789843.1:241709-261957 GCA_009831015.1 Picea engelmannii
TGACGTAAAGCAAGACGTTAAGATGAGACTAGTACTGTGCTTCCAGCTTGAGAAGCTGTGACGTAAAGCCAGTCTAGTATCTTGCTTCCAGCTTGATTGTTGTGACGTAAAGCAAGACAAGTACTGAGCTTCCAGCTTGACAGTTGTGACGTAAAGCCATTCCTGTATTATGATGAGCCAGCCTCGTGTTGTGATGATGATGATGTATTAAGTTTTATACTAATACATATTGATGCAGATGATGATTACATTCCTTTGAGAATGACGATGTTGCCGATGAAGAAAACTTCCGATGATTTATAGATACGCCAGTCAGTGTTCCAAGATGATATTGATGATGATGTCCTCCTGATGTTGTTGATGATAAAGGCCTCTCTCTCGTCTGATGTTGTTGAAGAATACGCTTCTTGTTAAGGGGGAGTGTTGAAATAATGTAACTGCAAAGTGTATTCTTATTATTATTTGATATATTATTCATTGGATCGATCCCCATTGTGGATTGTTCATGTCGGCTATTGTAAAAGGACCAAATCCCCTTTTGCAGATTGGTCATAATATAATTGTAATACGCAGAAAGAGAAGTCGGCCCCAGAATATATTAAAGAGGCCCCGAAATATAATAAATGTGGTTATAACCACCCAAGAGAAGAAGTCAGCCCTGCCAATGAAAGGACACTCCCACAAGTTTCAGTCTTGTATAAACAAGGAGGCTAGCACCTCACTTAGACACACACTTCACTTGTTCATTGAGAGACAAGTTTCGGAATTGCAGTTGGAGAAGAGAAAGAGAGAGAGGCGCATCTTTAGGAGAGGACTTTATGTATTTGCTTAAGTTATCTCTTGGCATTGTATTAGCTATCTATAATAAGGAAGTTTTGTTGGGTTTTCTTCCCCTAGAGGGTTTCCCAAGATAAATGTTGTGTCTCTTGTGATTGTGTATTTCTCAGTGATCTTGTCTTATGTTGTTGTTATCTATTGAAATGCAAAGAACTATAATAATGGCTTAAACATTAACACAATTTGTATGTTTCAATTTGTGATTATCTCAAGTGTAAAGTAATTTCTTGTTGTATCCTATAGCATCTTTTATTTATTGTATAATTGTACTTAATTCTTGTATGATCTAATTGACCCGTTGCCCAACCCTTAGGCACTAGTCTTAGTTGACCTTAGGGAAAGGTTTGATTGTCATTAAAAGATTTGCATTTGCATTGTTGCTTGCCATATAGGCTACCTTCCCCTTACCTTTAACAAACTAAAATTAACTCCTAGAATTCATTTAATAATCCACATAGTAACTAGGATCTACCCCCCTTGGCTTCCCTAGGAGTAAGCCTAGACAGAAGAGGTTAGAGTCGAGGTGACAGTGGGCTTTGAACCTAGGCATTGTGCCTCCAAGGACACACTAAGTGAGTTAGACTTAGCTCACGTTTGCAAGTGTGTAAGGACGGCAATAGGGCCCATATTCTAGCGTTTCATCTCCGAGGGTTAGGTTTTTGGATGTTTAGGGTTTTCCATTGTTTCTCAATAATATATAGGCCTTCAAGCCTCATTGTAACACAGAGTCCAGAGGCATGTAGCCGCCACATCTCTTCTCAGAGATAAGCTACCAACGCCCTAGCTAGTTTATTTCCATTATGTCTGTAAACAAATTTAAGTTCTTTGATATTAATGAAATGAAGTGTTATTTCCACTGCATCTTTGTATTTATGGTTATTAACTTATTTGTGTATTATGTTGCGTTCTTGCATAAATTCGGATCAGTGATATCAAAGCGGTCTACTCTTTCTCGATCCTTCTTCGCATGTCCCCAACCAGGTCAGGGTATAAGGAGTTAGGGCTCGACCTGGTTGAACCTTTGCAAGATCAGCCTCGCAAACCCTGATGGCCGCCCATGGGGGATGAAAAGAAAGACGAGGGAGCAAGAGATCCTATCAAAATATTGCTCGAGGAGGCCCTTGAAAAACAAAGGAACGCGATGATGGATAACTTTGCCCAGATCCTTCAACGACTACCCACTGGCGGTGCATCTACATCCAACAGCCACTCTGGAGGTGCAACCCCTTTTAAGGTACAAGTAAACTTTGACATTCCCATATTTGATGGTCGAATAGATGCAGATGCCATAGATAGATGGTTGAATCTATTAGAAGGATATTTCTCAGTTCATGACTTTTCCGACGGGGAGAAGATTATTTTTTCACTACTCAAAGGCGCCCCCCATGTCAAGGACTGGTGGGAAACCTACTGTGAGAAAAAGGACGAGGAGGAACCCTCTCTATTCTCAGTTGTACCCACTTGGAATTCTTTCCGAGACGCCATCAAGGAACAATATTATCCCGTGGGGAGCTATGAGGACAAGTACATACAATGGACTACATTGCGGCAGCAAAGGGATCAAAATGTGCATGAGTTGACGAATTTGTTCCATACCCTGCGCACAAAGTTGGGTACCAAAGATTTGGAGAAACATTTGGTGTTGAAGTACCACAGTTGTCTGCACATATACATTCAGGAGGAAATGGAGTTCCTCGACATCTCCTCGCTTGGTACAACATACCGGTATGTTGCCAAGATTGAGCAGAAATCCAAACAGAAGAAGCGAGACTTTGGATCTGTGAATCAAAAGCAAGCGAAAGGTGCCCCCAAACCGCAGAACAAAGGACAAAGCCAAGGCATGGCGGCTCAAGACAACCTGCCAAAGCCGCAAGCAAAGAACAACACCGCGAAGCCGAAGGACACGGGAAAGTGGTGTGAGTTCCATAAGAGCTCCACTCACAACACAAGTGAGTGTCGGGCCAAGCAGTCACTGGTGGCCGAGATGAAGGCTTCTGAATCAGATGCATGCTCCGACACTGAATCAGAACCCGAGAAGGGGAATGACAGAGGGAAGCAGATTATCGATGCGGAGCCCAACGCCACCATTGCCACCACGAAGATCCAAAAGGAAGAACCGGAAGATCCAGAGGAGGAGGAGCGTTTCTTCCACTCCCAGATGTGGGTAAAGGGTTCCCCTCTACAGTTCATTGTCGACAATGGGAGCCAAAAGAACCTCATTTCCGCAGAGGTCGTGAAGCAGTTGAGCTTGCCGACCACAGCACACCCATAGTCATACACCATCGAGTGGCTTCACCAAGGACGGGATCTCCGCGTCAGCCAACAGTGTCGCCTTCCCTACAGCATTAAGCCCTCCACCGATGAGGTATTATGTGACATTGCTCCTCTTGATGTTTGTGATGTATTATTAGGCCAACCATACTTGTGGAAGCAACATGTTGTGTATGAGTCCCGACCTCGCGTTATTATTGTTACTTTGGGAAATAAGTTGTACAGGATACCAAAGGTACCACCGCCTGTCGCTATCTCTTTGGTTACTACAAAACAATGCAGTAAGCTCATTTCCAAAACCGGGAAATTTGTTTTCCTGATGATCTGCCCTTAGGGCAAGAAGAAGATTATGGCCACGACCTCCAAACAGGGCTCCTCCGCATGACAACAACAAATGGACAAGGTCGTGGAGGAGTATCGGGACATCTTCACCTCACCCGCAGGGGTGCCTTTGCACTGGCAGGTCAAGCACCCCATCGATCTGACCCCAGGTGCATCACTGCCCAATGGACTGATCTATCGACGTTCTGTTATGGAGAACAATGAAATCAAGAGGCAGATTCCGGAGCTGCTGTAGAAAGGTCACATCCGGCCAAGTTCATCGCCCTGTGGGAGCCCGATCGTGTTGGTGCAGAAGAAGGATGGGACTTGGAGACTCTGTATTGAGTATCGGGTGTTGAACAAGATCACTGTCCGGAATAGGTACCCGATCCCACGGATTGATGACCTTCTGGACCAACTCAAAGGGGCGAAATATTTCAGCAAGATCAACTTGAAGTCTGGGTATCACCAGGTACCAATCGAACCGTCTGATGTGTGGAAGATTGCCTTCAAAGCCAAGGAGGGCCTTTTCGAATGGTTGGTCATGCCTTTCGGGTTGACGAATGCTCCCGCAACCCTCATGAGGCTGATGGACGACATCTTGTGGCCATTTACCAACTCATTTGTAGTAGTGTACTTGGATGACATCCTAATCTTCAGCCAGACTTGGGAAGAGCACCTCCACCACATCCGACAGGTCCTCCAAGCACTGCGGAAACACAAGTTGTGTGCCAATTTGGAGAAGTGCACTTTTGGCATGACCCAGGTTTAGTATCTGGGATACATTATTGATGAGCATGGGGTGCATGTGGATCCAACCAAGATCCAAGTCATTCGGGATTGGCCAGCCCCGACCACTCTAACAGAACTTCGTAGCTTTCTGGGTCTTGCTAATTTCTACCGCAGGTTCATGTTGGGATTCTCTCATATCACTTGGCCCTTGAGTCAAGTCACCAAGGGAGGAGCAAAAGCAAAATTCTTTTGGTCAGAATCTCAACAGAAGGCGTTCGTAGAATTGAAACATCGCCTCTGTTGTGCCCCAGTGCTCACATTACCAGACTTGCAACAACCATTTGAGATCGAGACAGATGCCTCTGACTATGCTATTGGGGCAGTTCTTATGTAATGATCCCAAGCCATTATGCCAAGATCATCACGGTTTTGGGTGTCTTTTTAAACTTTTTCTGGTTGGGGTATTTCGTCAAACACTTTGCTTACAGTTACGTTTAGGGTTTTACTGATGTGTTTATATGTGTGTTGCAACAAATAACAAGAAGATACAATCATGGAACATACCTCAACCATATGCAATATGATAGACAAGCCAAACATCCCAAATATGACTTTATTCATGAAATAGAGGAACCTGCTACAATGAAGATGCCGAGCTGGAATGCTCAACGGATGGCTCCAAGATAGAAGTATGAGTTGCTACAAAAAGCTCCCGACAATACAAAATAAGCCTCCAAAGGCTGGATAAGAGATGAAGACCAATGCCAATGTAGATCTGGCCGTATGAAGTGCAGAAACCCTAACTGGATGATGCCACGTCCTGCTAGAACGTTGAAGCTCCTCATGCAATTCAGCCCTGCTGCCAAAAGTGTCCAATCACCCCGAGAAATATGCCAACTGATAGATCGGGCAACTATAAGGACAACCCAGGTGCCCAAATCTGCAAAGTCACTCTCAAACCCTGTGGATCTGAACTCCTCCACTGAATGGTGCGCCCACTTGGATGCCTGAAACCCTAGATAATTCAACCTGGGTGAATGAGGCCTCCAAACCTCCTGAAACTCTCCAAAATGATAGATTGGGCAATCACAAACCCCTGGAAGAATTTTCAAGGTCAGATATGAGGTATAGCCTCCTAGATCTGCAAATCACTGAATCACCAAATCCTCCTCTCTCTCCCAAAGTCGTCCCAACCTGTAGATGATGATCTAGCTGTGGTAACTCCTCAAGAAGGGACTAGATCTGATGTCCAAAGCCCTGCAATGAATACCCAGGTGATAGAATCTCCAAAAGCCCTGCTAATCACCTGCAATGAATCTCTCTCCAAGAATGGTGCGCCCCCCTTGCTAGAAACCCCCAACCGGTGCGCCCTCTCTCTATCTGCACAAGTAACTGATGTGGAATCCTCCTGCAACTAAGTAGATCTGGAACTAGAATGGTGTGGGAGCGTATTGCATCTCCGAGACCAAGCTTGGGACAAGCTAGGTGGAATCTTTCACCACTGAATCGTCCTCTAGGGTTTGTTAAGTCAAAACCCTCAAAACCCCCAATGATGAGCTCACTAGCTAAAAGCCAGATATCAAAAGATAATCATACATGAATGAATGAGTAGAGGCCCTTGCCTTTCCTTTATACTTTTTGCTCTCCTTGTCCCTCCAAAGTGACTTTCATTTTATTAATATTTAATTAATTAACTAAATCACTTTAATTAATTAATTAACCTTTTTACCTCTGAAAAACACCTTATCTCTCCTTGTAGCTTCCCTGGCCACTGAAAGTCACTTCTCACCATCCCATCCTATAGTGTTGCTTCTCCCGATTCCAAAGAGCTATTACACTGAGAGGTTCCTCCAAGTAATGTGCCCAAAATGACCTCTTCAATGAATTTAATTAACTTATAGCTCAAAATAGTCAAAATCATGGAAATCATCGGAATGCAACGGAACCAAAGCCAACCTGTGTGGAATGGCTCATAATGATGGAATATGATGAGCAATGCAAGTTGGACCCCGCAATGCCTCTCAATAACCCTTGTACTCGCTATAACATCCATCTGGCTACTTTGGTCATCATAAACCTCTGCACTGTGATGATGTCCCAAAGTGGGGACATTACATCTTACTCAACAGGGGCATCCAATGGCATATCACAGTGAGACACTGTCCAACACAGTCCGAAAGTATCCCACATATGACAAAGAGATGTATTCCATTGTGCAAGTTTGTCGACAATGGAAGCATTACATTTTGGGGAAGGAAACGATCATCCACACAGACCACCGACCCCTGCAGTTCATACAGACACAAGGGAAGTTGTAGAACGGCCGCCATCAGAAGTTGTCCACATATCTGCAACAGTTTCATTTGAACATCAAGTACAAGAAGGGCAGCACCAATAATGTTGCAGACTGCCTCGACCGACCACTGATCGTGGCAATAACCACCGTGCTCAACTCTTGTGGACACTAGACTTCTGATTGGCCGCTTCTCTACAAGAGCGATCCAGAATTCGGCCACACATACAAAACTCTCTTGGAGGGTAACCGAGTTCCAAATTAGATATTATTTTTGGGATTAACTGCGTAGTGTAAGTCATTAATCCAAATTTTCACCTCCAGAATGCACTACTATGTCACCTGGGACACCTTTGTGTTCCTTCAAGCGAGCGTGCCAAGATGATTTGGGAAGCGCACTACAGTCACATCGCTGGGCATTTCGGGGTCGAGAAAACAGTGGCAGTACTGCAGAAGTATTTCTATTGGCAAAACCTTCGACAGGATGTCGGGAATTACATCAGAACCTGCACTGCCTGCGCCATTGCCAAACCGACCATCAAGAAGCAAGGCCTCTATACTTCGATGCCTACCCCTAGTCGACCCTGGGAATCCATCTCCATGGATTACATGTCGGTCCTTCCTTCTACTAAGCATGACAATGACTGTGTTTTCGTGGTCGTCAACAAATTCTCGAAGATGCCCATTATGGCGGCCTATAAGAAGAATATCACAGCAGAAGCCACTGCTAAACTCTTCTTTGAACGAGTGTGGGTACACTTTGGGATCCCATAGTCTATCATCTCAGATCAGGATAGCAGGTTCCTCAGTACATTTTGGTCCAACCTCTGGTCAATGCTGGACACCAAGCGCACCAAGTCCACAGCTTTCCATCCCCAAACTGATGGCCAGACAGAGGTTGTCAACAGGATGATCGTACACATTTTGCGCATCTACAACTCAAAACATCCATGCACATGGGATGAGAGCCTCCCCTATGTACAACATAGCTATAACCGGGCCCTCCACAGCTCAACCGACCACAGCCCCATTCAGGTGGGCTTGGGACTCCAACCACTATGTCCCATTGACGTAGCCATGCCATTTGCAGCGACTCAAGCTAATTCGGCTCATGTCCAGTCTGAAGTTGCCAAGGCGAACAGCTTCATTGAGCGCATTCAGCACCTTCACAAACAGGTTCATGACATATTGGACAGAGCGCCCATGCTAAGTACAAGCAGCGACATGATCAGCATTGAGTGCAACACAACTTCCAGGTGGGCGACAAAGTGTGGCTACATTTGCAGAAGGAGCGCCTCGTTGGGCCCCACCGCAAGCTTCGCCCGCTCCGATATGGGCCATACACCATCACCAAGGCTGTAGGGGACAATGCCTTCGAGCTCAGTATTCCACCATTCCTTGGTCTGCACCCAGTGTTCAATGTGAACAGTCTTCGGCCCTACTTTCCACCTCTACTTGACACATCCGACATGGCAGAACAACTCACACCAACAGAGTTAAACCCAGACTGCATGGAACAAGTCACAACTGATCGGATTATGGACACACAGATCAAGAACACCCGCCAACAAAGGATCCAGCTATATCGAGTTGGCAAAGCATGCCAACTCCTTCACCAGGGCAAGTGGCTCACAAGGGACCAAGTTCAGCAGAAGTTTCTTCATCTCATGGAGGAACTCAATGCAATGGGGACCATTGCTTCCTAAGGGGGGAGGAATGGTCCAGGTGGATATTGGTGGCCACCCGCCTATTCCACTTGGACACCCACCATTGTTTCTTTCAGTTTTTCAGTTTCCCTAAATTGTAGCACAATTTACTATTTTTGGCAGTTTTTCGGGTCCTGAACTTCCAGAGCCATTTTGAGGTCCTAAACGACGTTTTTTGGGCATCAAACCTCTGGCAAATATGAGTTTGTTTCGGACTAGATATTCGTTGTCAACAGTTGTAGTCCTTGAATAGATCTTTTTAACGATGTATCATGTGCGTCAAACGGAGATAGTATGCCAAAGTTACGACCCCGGGAAATTGATGTACCAATTTACCCCGACGGGGCCCATATTCTGGCGTTTCATCTCCTAGAGTTAGGTTTTTGGATGTTTAGGGTTTTCCATTGTTTCTCAATAATATATAGGCCTTCGAGCCTCATTGTAACACAGAGTCCAGAGGCCTGTAGCCGCCACATCTCTTCTAAGAGATAAGCTACCAGCGCCCTAGCTAGTTTATTTCCATTCTATTTGTAAACAAATTTCAGTTATTTGATATTAATGAAATGAAGTGTTATTTCCGCTGCATCTTTGTATTTATGATTATTTGTGTATTTGTGTATTTTGTTGCGTTCCCGCATAAATCCGAATCATACAAGCCCAACAATTTGCCTTTGGAGGTCAAAACGTCACATTTGGAGGGCTTGACGTCACCCTAGGGCTAGGATTTGTGGTGGTGGTGTGGTTGACTTGACACTTGGCACCTTTTGATGGAGAGAGACCTTGGCTTGATGGAGGAGACCCTAGCGCATGACAGGGAGGCTTTTGGAGGCCCAACGTTTCACCTCCAAATTCAATGAATTGCTCCAAGTGCCAAAATGTTGCCCTAAAGGGGTGACGTCGTGCTTCTTTTAGGGTTTTCTTATGTGCAAAATCAAATTTAAAATTGTAAAGGGGCAAAGTAAGGGTTGTTGGCCCCTTACTTTGTGGTTTACCCTAAAGTTAAGTGGACAAACACTTTTTAGAGGATTTGTATAAATAAGGATCATTCCTATTTCATTTTCATCACAACTCTTCTTTGAGAGAGAAACTATTTGGCTGAAATTTTCGGCCCTCTTCGGCAAATCGCATGACTCTATTTCTTGGTGTTTATCTATGGTTTATCTCTCTCTTGGTGATTTTCGGCCCTCTTCGGCAAATCGCATGACTCTATTTCTTGGTGTTTATCTATGGTTTATCTCTCTCTTGGTGAATGGATGCTATGCACTATCTCTTGGAGGTACTTCTTTGCTAGTTTTGGTAACTTATCTTGTGAAAACTAGGGTTTATGCATGCTATCTTTGTGAATTATTAAGATTTTCTGCAATTTGTATGTGATCTTGTTAATTTCATGGTTAATTTGTCTAAACCCTTGGAGGAGTATAAGGGCATACACCCTCCATCAAGATACTTTACCTCTTGTCATTGAATTCTCATTTTAAAGGATTGCTACCGAAAGTAAAAAGGCTTACACCCCCGCAGAGTTTTATCCTTGTTAGGGTTTATTTGCTCTAGGGAGTAAAAGGGCTTACACCCCTAGAGAAGTAGTAGAACCTAACCAGTAACAAGAGGACTCCACCCAATGGAAAGACACTAATCTAATTTGCACCGGAGATAGAATATTAATGCATTGGTAAACGTGAAAACTTGTAATTTGATTTGTTCAAGTGACTAATAATTTTTTGCATGCTATAAGCTATCCAAGGCCTCTAGGGCGTCTTGTTTTAGCCCAAGATTGTTACTGCTGTAATAGAATTTAAGCTACAGCCATTAGGCTGCAGCAAATTCACTTAATCACTCTCATACTCTCTAATCTACCATTGAAATTTACAAGTAAATAGTGCTAATTACTCATTGTGTAAAGGGCTTTCATTTGGGCATTTAACTTGTGATTTTCTATGGTTAGATCTCACTGTTGTAGCAGAAGTTTGCTACAGTCATAAGGCTGCCCTGGTTTACTGATGATAACATCTTTTTGCAGCCCTAATATACCATCAAAACTTGTGCTTAAGTATTTGATTAATATCTACTTGTTTGGTCCCTAATTGTCCAATAATCATTTAGTGTTTTTGATGGTCATTTCTGTAGCTGCCATACTTTATTCATTGCTGTTATAACTCTGCATATCGCCGCAGTTTAGGTACAGCAAGCTTAACTTGCTGATCCCCCATTGGTTTAGAGGCTAACCTTGCTTTTTTTGGTCTTGTACAAGTTGCACTAATATTGTTTTGCAGGGATCAATCATTGGCAACCTCTTATCACTTCCCAAGACCTCATTTTCAGCCCCTTACTTCCTTCATCATTGACCATAGGGGTGGTTTACATTACATCTTCCTTTACCTCATCTCAATCCCCCTAGGGTCACCCGAAATTCCCCCCTTGTGTTGGATTTCTCCTTCACTAAAGCGAGGGGAGGGTTTATCTAAGGTCACAGTGGGTAGACTCTTCCATAGTTATCACCATCTTGTAGATTGGGTCGGGCTTTGCCCAACCCACAGTTTGTGCGATAACAAGCCCAATTTGGTGAATGAGACCATGAGATTCCCTAATGTGTTTTGCACAACTTTGAGTTTTGTAGTTAATGACCATAAGTCAGAGCATTGGTTGATTGACGTTGATGAAGCCCCTATTTGGCTTGAGCAACACCGAAGGAGGGTGCAACCTAGGGAGATTGTGAAATACTTGAGCAACCCCTTTAAGAATGCTCTCTCCCCTTTAGCTATGTGTTATAAGCATAATAATAATAATATAATTAGACTAATGAAAGGTCAAAGGGCACATACCCCTTCACCTCATGACCAGTCAAGTAGCAAAATCCAAAATTAGCCTTTATAGATGAGGCTTTACATCCAAAACCAGCCTTTATAAATGAGGTTGTATGTGCTGAAAATGAAAAAAAACATGAGCTAAAGGCAACTACAATTACATATCCTAATACATATCATACTGATCCTCATCCTCATCATCAAAAATAGAACAAGATGCATGTTCAGCAAAACTAGAGCCTCRATGGGAAGAAGAGGCAATTTGAATTCCACTTCCACTTGCATCATCAGCAATATCAAGAGCAGCAAGAGAGAGCTCTAAGTCTGGGTTTTCTGCATCCACATCCCACTCTTTATGAGGCCCACTTGTATATTCTTCACCCTTGTGAGACACAGGGCGGAGGTTTGAATGCACATATATAAGATCCTCATCCTTCTGCAATCCCAACCTGTTGTGCTTCACGGAATGAATGAAACCATAGGTGCTCCAATTCCTTTTTACTGATGAAGAGCTTGCCACTTGTGATAGAATACGAGTGGCAAGGCTTTGCAAATATACACCATTTTCCCCATGACAAGTCCACCATTTAATCGGGTTCATGGTTCTTCTCTCCTCCAAAGCTGAGATGTCTGCAAAATCCTCTAATCCAACAACAAAACAAGCAAATTCCTCCCTCACCTCTATTTGTTGAAAAGATGGAAACAACCTCTAGAAAGCTATTTTCACTCCTATGGCCACCTCCTTGTCTCTATGTGGGGACTTCCTCTTCCTATTGCTTTGAGCAATGAACTCCTCATCATAAAATTTGGGATTTAGAGCATGTGCCAAAGTGTGCAATCGAGTGTTAAATCCATTCCACCTAGTAAGAATGATGGACCTCACATGCTCAACAAAATCAAGCTCAACAAAAAACAGAGTGGGAGCCTCCTGTGTAATAATTTCCACGGTTTTCTCGTATCCATGCCATCCATGCCATCATAAATCGCTACTAGGAAAGGTTTGTCTATGTCTGCATCTCGGAGAAGCTCAAATGCAAGTAATGTAAACTTGAGCAAGAATTCTACCTTGCCCCACCAATCCTCATCAATCAACACCCTCTGCACCATACTTCCTCTTTCTAAATCTGCCTGTCTCCACTCAACCCAAGTCACACCCACCACCATACTCATCAATGCACCTTTGACCTCAACAAGGCAGCACAACATGATGAAGTTTGAGGCATATCTTGCCTCAGCAACTTTAAGCAACTCCAATTTGGAGTGTTCTCGATACATTGCTTGAGATTGGTGGTGGTTGGTGATGAATTTAATGATCTCTCTAGATTTCCCTGTGACCTCCTTAATCCCTTCAGTTTTTGTCTCAATCTCTTCTAAAATGAGATTTAAATTATGGACAATGCAAGGAGTCCAAAAAATATGATGATAACTACTCTCAACAATCAAGCCTACAGCTTTGCAAACGGGTGCATTATCTGTGATAACTTGCACCACATTTGTTGGCCCTACTTGTTCAATAGCAGAAATTAAAATATCAGCAATGAATTTGCTATATTTTACCTTGCCAGAACAATTTTCTGCTCTTAAGAACATCACTCATGTTGGTGATGATGCAATAACATTGACCAAGGGCCTCCGCTTTGTATCAGTCCATCCATCAAAGATAATGGAAACCCCTGTGTTGGTCCATGAGCTACGAACTAGTTTGAGAATATCATGAATCAATGCCCTCTCTTTCTGGAGCAACATTGTTCTGAGTTTTTCATAGTTTGGCCCCTTGAAACCTTGAGGAGCCTCGTAAATTGCCTTCGCAATATCCTTCCAATAGGGGGACCGAACCACATTAAATGGGATGCCACATGCAAATATGGCCCTTGCCACTCTTGACTATGTTTCTTCTGCCACATGCAAATATGGCCCTTGCCACTCTTGACTATGTTTCTTCTCTCTTTTGATTGTTGAACATCTTCATCAATCTGTTGTCTATAGCTGCACCTCGTCCTCCAGGGCCTTTGGATATCTCGTTTTCTACCTCTAGCGCCTGAAGATTTTCCAGGTCCTCACAAGCTGCCAACTAAGTCTGTCTTTGACCTCAAGTTGGCTCTAAGTTTCAACTATCAAACAAGGGTTTGATGTTGGTTTAGGACAGCAAATTGTTCAGTAACTTCTTTGTTGTTCTGTTACAGTTACATGGGCCAAATGGGTGCTCTAACATCTAGTTTTGTCACAAGATGTTAGCACATGCATACCATAAGCTATATAACACACCTAGAGATATTTTAGAGCTGAAATAATGTTGTTCTAAACACTAACATACATGAAAATGAACACAGGTATTTTTGGTCAACATGACCCTAGATAAAACCCCCTCCGGGGAAAACCAATTTGGAATGGAAGTATATATATGTGGAAAATAGAAGGTGGAATACAACAAGTACATGAAGCAAATGAACATGATACAATAGCATCTTGTCTCAAGCTGCAACACAAGTCCAAGAGTGAGAGATGCGCCCAAGCATGGTGCGCCCTCCTCAAATATAGCTCTATCCACTTAAATGAAGCGCCCTTGCTCCCTGAAGCTCTGATGGAGAAACCATTGCACCACAATGTGCTCTCATGTGCTGCCTCTCCACTGAAACTATCCTCAAAGCAATCTGACCATTGCAAGACCTCTCTGCTAGTTGTGCACCCTCCTCCTCAAGTGTGCCCTCCTCCTAGCAAGAACAACCTCCACAAATAAGCTAGGCCCTAAGCCGTCATGAGCCCTCCATGAAAGGAGGCACCCAAGCTCTCCTCTCCCAATGCTTCCATTCCCATCCTCTTGCCCTCCTCCAAACTCCTTTGGTGAAAATACAAGTGAATAATGAGCTCTCATTTGCCCTTACACCCTCCTTAAGGATGCATAAGGAAACCTAATAAATGGGTGGATGAGATCATCTCATCCCATCCTAAGTCAATGGTTGAGATCATCTCAAGTAAATCTCAACTCAAAACCCACTTTACTTAAGTTTCCATAGTTTCACTTTGTGTCCCTTAATTCACCCACAAAGTGAATTAATTGTCATTTTAGGCTAAAATGACCAAATTTCACTTTTGACTTAAATCTCCTAAGTCAAAGTGAAATTAGACATAAAGTACATGGTACAAGGTACAAAGTACTTCCCACATGTGTTTAGAAGCTCACAAACACAAGTGGACCACTTTCCAAGGTAACCCAAATCTCAACAGTGCCCTCCTCTTCCTTGTTTCATGAACAATCCTTGGCTCATTGCTAACACTCAAAAAAGGAGAATGCTTGTTAGTGCCATGCATAGCAATCTTGGTTCTATTATCCTTATGTTTTTAGCATCATCATGCTCTTTCTGGAATTTATCCCTCACCTGCAGATCAAGAGTATGTGGACAACCATCAATACCCTTCCCTTCATGCAAAATGTGAGCCTTGACTCTTGTGTAAGAGCCCTTGAAGGTCTTATGCTTCTTGCATAAATTGCACCTCCATTTCCATGAACCTCCACCAGCACCCATAGCCTTGACCTTGGTAACATGCCTCCAAAGAGGATAGTATTTGTGTTGCCTGCTTACTTCAGCAGCTCTAGGGGCAGATGAAACAGCACTTTGAAAAGCCATGAATGCTGCAAAAACAAGAAGAAAATCTGTTCACCAAACAAAACAGAAATTTGCTAATACTCACCAAGAGAACAAAAAACTCTGCTAAGCAAACATAAAATAAATCTGCTCACCAAATAGAAAAGAAATCTGCTCACAAAAACCACACACAATCTCCTCGTTGTTGTTGTAGGAAGCTCCTCTTGCTAATGAAAGTGTGAGGAATGAGTGAAGAAAGTGGTTTCTTATAGCGAACAAAGGAGATTTAGGGTTTCTATTAGTTTCTAGAAATTTCTTTTTAAAATGAGAAAAAAAGGAAGAAAATCAATTTTATTCTCATTGGAGAATATAGAAAATGCAAAAAAAAAAAAAAATTGATTGTTTGGGGGCCCCACGGCCCCCTATTTTTTTCTTATTTCGCCTTTAGGATGCCCGAAACGCCGGCCGTATGGGCCGGTACGGCCGGGAAACGCCACCGACCATACCGTACAACATTTCCAAATCGGGAAACGACATACAGTACAATCGGCGACGTTTCACGGTCGTACCATAGTTGTACCGGCATTTCGCTTCGTTTCAAGGGGGAAACAAGAGGGCTACCATTTCCTGCAACTTAGAATATAATGAACGCACCCACGATAAAAGTCAATCACTTAGGTCTGCATCACACTTTAAGTTCATATAACATACCATTTCTCTCTCATTTTCATTTCATTCTCATTCTTTCTCGCGTGCCTAGTTCTTAACATGGTATCAGAGAACACATAACAAATCCTGTAAAGTATGGGTACAGAGGCCAAGAGCAAGAAACATAGGTCAAGGAGAGAGAAAAGACAAAAGGAAAATCAAGTCGAATTACAAATAAGTTTATAAAGTTTGAGAAGAAAAGATTAATAGTTAAAAAGAGGCATGAAAAGAAATACACTATAGGTGATGAACCTGCCAAAGACCTATAGTGAAACATGATCAATGGAGAACCAGAATGCAGCATAGACAGATCTGAAACAGCAATGCAGGAAGACTCTAACTACACCCCATCAGCACAAAGCAGAGGCACCCCCAACCTGCAGATACACAGACCAGACAAAGACCATAAGGAAGCAATGTGCCACATACAGACACAAGAATTCATGGTACTGAGTTTACAGAAGCATAAGAACTTAGAAAATTGTTACCACATAAAGCAGCAAGACACCCAACAGTCCCCATCCTGAAAGATGCGCACAGAAATGAGAGTAGACCATGGTGTAAAGAAAAAGATGCACAAACCTTTTGACGGCAAACACAATCCAAAGAATTCATCGGAACCAGAACAGAGAAAATGTGCCCTACATGTGGCTGTATCAGTTTTTTACAAATAAGACGCAAGTAGACGCAATTTTTTCGCTAGACAAAAGTAACATGCAGAGACTTGAACAGCATTCACAGTTCTTTTGGAAGACGAGCAAAAAATGTGGCAAGCAAAAGTTTTTTTCATGCTCCTGGTCCATGTCACTGTAGCAAGTCCATGTGTGCTTTTTCTAAGAAAAATTACATTTTCAAGCCACAAATCGTCAGTTCTAGAAACTTAGAACTATAGGAACATGAAAAGGGAAAAAATCTCAAAACATACCTAGCCTGTAAATCAGTAATGACAGCTTCTACAAGATCAGATGGAAAATTCTTTCCCATTAGCTTTTTTCTCAGTTGAGATGATGTCAATGGTCTGCACTCAGAAACAAGTCGTCGGTAAGAATAAAAATAATCTTACAAAAATCCTAAGAACATGGTCCAGGACTGAGATGCTTTAACAAGACAAGAGATTGGATTAGTAGAAAATGCCTAAAGAATGTAATCTTCTATGATTTGCTAAATAACAGAAAGAATAAAATTAGATCATGTTCAGGCGCTCTGAAGTATTTGGACCCAGCTTTCTAGACTAGAATATGTTAGGTGTGGGGACAAAGAACTAGCCGTTAGAAAAAGTAAATAGCTGGAATAGGGGAAACCCTACAATGGTTTTCTAGAACATTACATAGAGGAAGCACTTTTCATGCTCAAGTGGGAGTTACGAGTGACAATGGTTGCAGTTGGTGGTAGCTGTACTATGTAGTGTAATTACTGTAGTCATCACAGTGAGTTGCCATAATCAATGGAATATGTGTTATGTAGTCGAGACCACCACTGTTTAAAAGCTTGTCTTTGTTTATTTATCACTTCATTATGGTTATAGTAGCCTAGAATTTTGTCTATGTTTATGGTTATGAACTACTGGCTACTGGCCCCCGGAGGCATTGTATTAAGGAGACGGAAAGGTATTGTTTTCCTACAAGAGCATATGCATCATCTCATGTAAATTAGAAAAAAGAGAACTTTCAGAATATAGGAAATCAACAACAAAAACATAGCACAAAAGGAGTATCGTGACAGGCATCTCAAGGAAATCAACTTAAAGGGGACCTAGTGCTGTTGTTTGAAAACTTAAAGAGAATGAGCAACCAGCTGAGAAAGCTCAAGTTTTAGAGGATCTTGACCCTTATGTTGTCAAAAAATGTCTGAAAAGGTTTTCCATTGCTGGTCAAGATAGATGTTTTGAGGTGTTTAAGATTTAGCATCAAAGCCGCACTACTTCAGGGGGGAGAGAGAGAGAGAGAGAGAGAGAGAGAGAGAGTATAATGTAAAGATTCTATGTACATATTCTAGAATAAAGGTTATTTTGGACAAGAAAACAAAAGAAAAAATTGAAAAACAGAAGTCTTTTCAAGGATATGTACATCAATTCAACTAAAGAAATTTTAAGAAGTTGTCAGTCATGCAATACTTTAAGTCTCAGCTGCACACATTACATCTAAAGAGTCTTACCTATGATAAAGTTAATTAAGTCCAAGGGTCATATAATAATGGTCCCTTGGGGAAATGTACTTAGCATAGTGTTATCAATCAGAATGGTCCCTTGGGGAAATGTACTTAGCATAGTGTTATCAATCAGAATGGTCCCTTGGGGAAATGTGTCAGCACCAGCAAATGGCAGGCTCTGACAAACAAATGGTGTACATTATCTGCACCGACAATGTCAATGTGAGGAATTACTGACAGCAATTGTGACCGAGGACCCGCTCAGCAGCAAAATGAATTCCGGTGGTCTACACAAATCACAACAATGGCAGACAAAATATTCCAGTGGTGACAACAAGACAGTTACAACATCAGGTAATCTGGCAAATTAAATTAGATTTAACACAACAAATAAATTAATCTAGATCTGCTTAACAACATTTACATATGTTTTGCAGTGACAAAGTCTGTCATCTGGTGGTTGGCTGAAACAATTCCAAAAGGAAGAAATATTTCCAGCAGAAAGGATCAAATGCAGTTGCTTGCTACAGGCAGGTGTGCACAAGTAGTGTGGAGGAAGGGCAACGTGAGGTGATTGTGACAAGCTATTTCCTGGTGCCAGATAAGATATATTAATATAATTTTATTAACATGCACAGCTGAACAAGTGTTGGGTGCAGTGAGAAGTCTGGTTGGTGTATCGACGGCAGTACATTATATCGGGAAAATGCGGGAGGAGATTACTTCACAGCAAGAAGAGGCTGCACAGGATTATGTCACAGCAAGCAGTAGAAGAAGAGAAGAGGTAAGTTTTAAACACTGGAATTTGTCATTTGGTGAAAAATTTTAAATTAAAACTTCAGATCTGAAACTGTGCTAAATGTGTCAGTCTGGACCACGACAGATGTATCTGGGAACCACGGGTTGGTGCTTGGAGATGGCCATCATGCAGGGAATCACCAAAAGATAGGAGGTACAGTAAAGGAATATTTTTGCTGAGACATTTTTGTTAGCAAGGAGTAGTTGCCAGGGTAGTCATAGAACTGGCAGATTTTTGTTGGCAAGGAGACGATGCCAAGTAATATAAATCATAGCTAAATGTGTAAATATGCTCCAGAACAAAATCAAAAGTGTTGGTTTTTAGTTATTGTTGACAAGAGGGTGTTTTCCAGGTGAGAGAGAAGGCACATAGGACTTACGTCCTATGTTTTGGTATTCAGGTTTCAGAGTTAGTTTTCTTTCTTTTCAGAGTTTGTTAAAGATGGTAAGCCTGCAAAGTAGAATATCTTCAGATTCTTGGAAGTGCATTGATCAGTGTAAAAGTGTTCATGGGTGTTAACCCCTAGATTTTCACCCTTGAAAGTCTTGAGGGTTAAGAGCCAGTATGCAGCACTTTGGTTGGCATACTGCGATTTTCCCAGGGTTTTAGCACTTACGTTGAGCAGGAGGTTGGTTCACACACGAGGCAGGTACATGATCAGTACAGGGTTACTTAGTTCAAGAGTCACAGTCTACTTGGTTTCCATGCATTTTTGAGAGAGAGAGATGTATACATGTGTTGCTACTTTATAGGAGGCACGGTTTGAGTGAGTCTCCTAACAGTTTGGGGCAGTTCAGAGCATACAGTATGAGTCCTTGCATGATTCTAGGCCCGATGACATTTTTCCGAGGGGCATGCAAAAACTTGCTATTTTTGGCAGGTTGTGATTCCGGCCCTAGATTCAGATTTCGAGAGCGCAGTATTGATCCTTGAGGCATCCAGAGGCCTTTGGACCTTTTTCCGGATGATGTCACCCACATTGCTATTTTTAGAAAGTTGAGCATCAGGGCCCGCATGACAGTTCTGATGGCATATTCGGATCCCTTGCGGAAAGACGAGATTAATGAGTATAAAGTCAAGGGTATTCGGATGACTTTCTATTTTTGGCAGTATGTATGTGGACAATTTTTCTAAAAATAGAATCACGAATCTATTTTTAGAGAACCCTATTTTTAGAGGTTCTATTTTTAGCTTCCTCTATATTTAGCAAGTCCAGTCATCGTCCATGCAGTGCCAAGTGGCAGCCTCCGAGGTCGACATGTGGCATCCACCTAAGCTAGGGTGCATATTCCTAAAATTGGAGCATATGATAATTAATTTATGATGGAGGGAGAGGTTGCATGAGTTTCCTAAAATTATCTCCCCCATGCACTCATGCGCCCACTCTAAACATAGACTCTATTTTTACCCCCTTCATGCATCCCTCCTTCTCCTTGAGATATGCACCCCCTCTAGCTATATATTGAGGGCTTGCCTTGGATTATTTCGTGGGTCCTTGCAGTAGCAGAATAGTGTCTCTCTCATTCTCTTCTCTCTTTCTCTAGTTTAGTGGCTCCTCTTTGAGAAAAGTAGTCATTGTATCGATTGTAGGCTTGTCAAGTGTGGTGCAATCAGCTCTCTTGGAAGCTTTATCAAAAAAGACGTGTGTGTTTGTCATTCAAACCTCTTTTCTTGGTGATATTATGGTAAATTTGTAATCTGATATGTCATTTTCTGAACTGTTTATCATGGTTAATTTCGATCATTTTGAATAGTTTTCATCTTCTTTCCAGCGTATCTTCATTGTGCTAACTCTGCAGGTTCCCTCTGTTGAAATTCTGAGGTCCTATGAGGCTGCCATCTAAGGTCTGTCTTTGACCTTAGTATGGCCTAAGTTTCAACTGTTTTGCTGTCTTCTTTTGCTGTTTTTAGGACAGCAAACTGTCATGTACTTTCTGCTCAATGTTTTATAGGTTAAGTGCTCTTTTAAGGTGCCCTTGCAAGTGTTTTCTTGTCTCAATGTTAGCACATGCAATATAACTTAAAACACATAACACTACCTCTAGATC
>ML789843.1:262821-277188 GCA_009831015.1 Picea engelmannii
AAAGATCAATGGCCTAGATTAGATCTAGCCATGTCTAATCAATGGGTGAGATCAACTCAAATAATCTCACTAAGGAAACCCACTTTCCTTAGTTGCTTTGTGTCTATTAATTCACCCACATTGTGAATTAATTGTCACTTTATAACTTAAGTGACATATTTCACTTTTGACTTAAAACTCCTAAGTCAAAGTGAAATTAGAATCATAAAGTAAAGTATGAGGGTAAAAGTCTTCCCCCTTTGTGCTTAGAGACTCATAAGCACATGGGGACCACTTTCCAAGGTATCCAAATCTCAACACCCTCCAAGCGTATAAAATCGATTTTCTCACTGTTTTGGACCGCTTTCACACGCTGTCTAAGACAAAACAGCTCACTGATTTTTTAGTTTTAACGCAAAAATCAGACCTTAGATCAGCCAACAAGGCGCTTCATTGTGCCTAGGGAGTCCCCCCAGAAGCTAGCAAGGCCTAGCCCGAACGGAGAAGAGTTTAGCCCATGACATCTGAGGCTATTTCTGTTAAGTTTAATGTTGTTATTAGGTTATCAATGCATTTTCCAAAACAACAACATAAAGAGGATCACTGAAAGAAACACAATCACAAGGTACACATCATTTTATCCTGGGAAATCCTCATGGGGGAGAAAACCCAGCAAAAACTTCCTCAATATAGATTGTCAATACAATGCCAAGACTAAGAACAAACCAACAAGAATAATCTAGGACTGAGCATGTGCCTCTCTTCTCCTTCTTGCAACTGTAGCTTCCTTCAAAAGATGCGCACTAGAAGTGTCAGTGAGCAAGTGAACAAATGAGGCGCCATCCTCACTTATAAATACTAGTGAGGAGGTGCTAGGGTTATGTCTCTTCACTTAGTAGGGCCGACTTCTTCCAAGAGTGGTTAAAACCACTTTATAAACCCTAGGGGGCGACTTTACAAATACCAACATATAAATATGGTTTGACCAATCCACAAAAAGGGATTTGGTCTTATATAAGGCCCGACATGATCAATCCACAAAAGGGGATTTGATCTATAGGATAATAACTCAAATATAATTAGAATATTCTTCGAAGTTACAATATTTCAACACTCCCCCTTAACGAGAAGAGCATTCTACTGACATAACTCAATACAACATCATCGGGAGAGAGAGAGGGCAGCAACATCATCAACATCTAGAACATTGGCTGGCATATGTACAAATCATCGAAAGTTTTCCTCATCATCAATATCATCATCGTTCACAGCATGGAGCTGGAGTAGCATCGTCATCATTATCTGTATGAAGCCGAAACTTCAACATCAATTAGGATAACGCTAAAGCAACAATATCACCAATCCGAGGCTAGTACACCATCATCAACATCATGAGGTTGATACAACAACATCATCAACAGCACGAGGCTGAAACAACAACATCAGCAGCACAAGGCTAAAGACAACAACATCATCAACACGAGGCTGAGATAACAACATCATCAGCACGAGGCTGAGACAACAACATCATCAGCACGAGGCTGAGATAACAACATCATCAACAAGAGGCTGAGACAACAACATCATCAACACGAGGCTGAGACAAAAACATCATCAGCACGAGGCTGAGATAACAACATCATCAGCACGAGGCTGAGAAAACAACATCATCAGCACGAGGCTGAGACAACAACATCATCAGCACGAGGCTGAGATAACAACATCATCATCATATGGCAACAGAATGAGGCAGGTGCAACAACGTTTTGTGGTACTCTGACAGACCATCCTTACTGGACCTTCGGGATCTGCCCAGAAATCATAAGATTCCCTAGGATATAAAATCCTAACAAGCTACCATGTGGTACTCTGACAGATTGTCCTTACCGGACCTTCGGGATTTGCCCAAGAATCATAAGATTCCCTAGGATATAAAACCCTAACGGAGCTACCACTACTGACCACATCTGGCATATACATGCACAGGTACTCTGACAGACCGTCCTTACCTGACCTTCGGGATCTGTCCAGGGATGATCAATCCCCTAGGATATAAAATCCTAACGGAGCTGCCCGTTGTTGGTCAGGATACCATAGTATCATCAGCATCACTCCCCCTTTCGAGGGAGGTCCTTTCAGACTACACCAAGCTTGTCTCGGAAGTACTCAAACTTCACACGAGACAGAGGCTTGGTCAACACATCTGCAACCTTCTCATCTATGCCAACATATTAGAGCTTCACAGCTCCCTTCTACACCATGTCACGAATGTAGTGATACCGGATCTCTATGTGCTTCGACTTATAATAGAACATTGGGTTCTCCGTCATCTTTATACAACTTTGTTTATCACATAGAATCACGGTGGCTTCCATCTCCAGATCGAACAAACCTGTCAACAACTTCCGAAGTCATATGGCTTCACAACTAGCAGAACATGCTGCAATATATTCCGCTTATGTCGTGCTGAGAGCAATACTGAATTGCTTCCTACTTTGCCATGAAGTCATGGTTGACCCTAGACTAAAACAACATCCTGAAGTGCTTTTTCTATCAGAAGCACTTCCAACCCAATCTGAATCAGTATAACCATACAATCTGAAGTCATAATCTCCAATATAGCAGAGACGATAATCCAACGTACCCTTAAGGTATCTCATCACATGCTTTGTAACTACAAGGTGAACACGTCTGGGCTCTACAAGATACTGACTCAAGGTGTTCACAGCAAAGCATATATCTGGCCTGGTATTCGTCAAATACATCAACGAACCAATAATCCATCTATATAGAGTAGCATCAACCAACTCTGACGAAGTATCAACCAGGAGCTTCAAATTCGTTTCCATGGGTGTGTTCATGGCTTTACATTCCAACATGTCTAACCTCTTCAGTATTTCAACTACATACTTCCCTTGGTCAAGGAAGATCTTTTCTGGGCTCTGCCAAACTTCAAGACCTAAGAAATAATGCATCGGGCCTAGGTCTTACATCTCGAACTCTGCAGCGAGCTTCTACTTGCAATCGGTGATGAGCTTTTCTTCTCCAATCAAGAATAAATCATCCACATATAGCAGTAATATAATTGACTCATCATTCATAACCTTGAAGTAAAGGTTAGGATCAACTTTACTCTTGGTAAAGTCCAAGCTCATCAAGAAACTGTCAATTCCACCATACCAAGCTCTTGGAGCTTGCTTCAACTTGCAGACATGAGTCTTCCTGTCTTGTACTTCAAAACCAAATTTTCACATCAAATTGTACCAACCCGGTACACTTGCTCAGTTGCAGCTCAATCTGCATAATCATGTGTTGGTTCTATGTGCTTTTTGCAAAGCACTATTTGTCTCACTGCCTGAGAGTATGTCCTCTACTTTTTCTGCAATTGTTCCTTCTGGAACTGGGACTTTGCATCTACAGTTGCTCTTTTTAAAGCTGAGAATGGCTGCTTCATTCCCACTATAACTGTTGCATTCTAAGAGTAGCTCCTTTACTCTATCATGGCAACAACTTCATCTGAAACTGAGAGTGGTTCAATAACTGATGCTGAAAGTAGCTCTTCTTTCATGGAGGTAACTCTATCTGCTATTGTAGTCATGTCTCCATGGCCCGACTAATGTACTGCACCAACTGGCATTGGAGATAACTCAATTTCAAATATAGGGATTGCTCCCCCTGAATCTCATACTGTATCTGAATCATGGTTGTTCTGGTTGTCTTTATGAATACTGGAACTATTTCTTCGATTACTGGAGCAAGTGTCTCATCACAGCCTTCTCCCTCTTGCTGGGAGAATCCTCTGAACACAAATCAGGCTTTGTACATCTTTATACAGTTATCTGCAACATGCTTGATCTGTTAGATCAATCTTGGAAGTCACCATTGAATTCCATTCTGGTCTCAGGGAAAAAACCATATCCCAATCCTTCTGACTGGCTTCCTCCTGTGTCATTGAAACAAGGGAATCTTCTCAGGAGATTTCGTTTCTCCTAGAGGTCTCTGAAGCTACGATCTAGTCTTCTCAACTCATGGCATTTGTCTGCCAGTCCTTGAAGATGTCTCCTTTTCTCATCTGATCCTCTCTGAGATCAGGCTCACTCTGATTCTTGATTTCTTCCGAGTCTACAAAGACTTCATAGTCTTTACAGGATATACTTGATGTTGAATACCAAGCCTTAATATGAAAAGTTGAGTCAGACTTCAAACGAATTATGCTTCCTGTCAAGGTGGCTTCATTATCCTTTGACCAAGTCTACTGTGAGTTATGTTCTAATGTTCGATCATCTTTGGAGCCTTATGCTCCTTACAATCAATCTCCATATGAGATACTTTGTATCTCAAAAGTAGCTTCTTCTTCATATTCTTTGGTACATGTATACAACTTGGATAGTTTGCTCCATGTCTCATCTAATATGTTGCCTCCTGCAACCGTCACTATAGCTTCCTCAGGGTTATCACCTGTGACCAAAACAAGAAGTTTCTCCTAGAGGAGATGTTAGTTATATCTGGTAAGTGATTACAATAAGCATTTATCTCAATAATGCTCACATGCTACCAAGTATAAAACCTTTTAAAGATTGCTATCTCAATTATGAGGTAGTTATCAAACTTGACATGTGCAAATTCGAATCTTATCAACTTAATCAATCAAACCTGAAACTTGTAGTCTTGTCCTCAAGAATGAGTGTTGTTGCTTTTCTTCCTAGTCTCCTTTGCTCAAGATGACAAGTATTCTCTTCAACCTGTCTTTTGTATTGAGATAATATGATTTCTTGACAAAAATCTAAGTTAGATAATAGATTCTTTAATCAATCTAATACCTTGACTTTAATTTTGACCAATGGTTAGTATGATGGTCATAACTTCAACATACAACCTATATGTTCATAAAATCAAAAATGATGTCATAACAAATAGATGCATATCAAAATAATCAATCCTGGGGTGCATTATACCTCTGAATGTGTTGGATCTAAGATCCTTCTGGATCTATGATTGTTAAAAGATCCTTTCTCCTCCAAATACCCTTTAGAATAATAATACATTTTAAACACATGTAAGTACATACCTCTGACAGTATCTTGCTAGGGTAAGGTTCACTAAGACAATAAAACAACAGTCCCAACACTTCACAAAAATTTTACTGCAAGTGGTACTGCAGCCTGAGCTGGCACTGCAAGTGGAACTTGGGGTTTTATGAGGAAACCCTAATTTCTCAAACTTCAAATTTTTGAATTCTAATCCAAGGACTAGATGCGTCGGGCTGAGGCGAGTTTGCTAGAGCTCACTGTTTTAGAAAATTCCAAGTTTTACCCCTCGAAACTTGACCTACGCAATTATGGACTAGTACTTCTGGTACTGGTTCTGGTTCCCTGGTTTTCTGGTACCAGCCAAAACTAGGGTTTGGCTTTCCGGAGAATCTGGCCACTAAAAAGGTGCGCTCAAGCTACCAAAGGATGCGCTAGGGTAGGGCGCACTTCCCTAGATAGATAATGGTCATAAATTCCTCTTCTGTAAAAAGCGCTAATTTCCTTGTACGACAATAGTGACGTTTTTTAAATACCCAGTGAAAGGTGCTCTATTCAATCAAGCTTTGATACCATGTTAATTTTAATGTTGTTATTAGGTTATCAATGCATTTCCAAAATAACAACATAAAGAGGATCACTGAAAGAAACAAAATCACAAGGTACACATCATTTTATCCTGGGAAACCCTCATGGGGGAGAAAACCCAGCAAAAACTTCCTCAATAATAGATTGCCAATACACTGCCAAGACTAAGACCAAACCACCAAGAATAATCTAGGACTGAGCATGCACCTCTCTTCTCCTTCTTGCAACTGTTGCTTCCTTCAAAAGATGCACACTAGAAGTGTGAATGAGTGAGTGAACAAATGAGGCGCCATCCTCACTTATAAATACTACTGAGGAGGTGCTAGGGTTATGTCTCTTCACTTAATAGGGCCGACTTCTTCCAAGAGTGGTTAAAACCACTTTATAAACCCTAGGGGTCGACTTTACAAATACCACCATATAAATATGGTTTGACCAATCCACAAAAGGGGATTTGGTCTTATACAAGACCCGACATGATCAATCCACAAAAGGATATTTGATCTATAAGATAATAACTCAAATATAATTAGAATATTCTTCTAAGTTACAATATTTCAACAATTTCTCCTTGAATTAGCCAAGTTTTTTACCGTTATCATCACAAATTTATCAGCTCAGATTGGAGGGTAGAAATTTGTGCTAACAATGGGCCTTGCATAATGAGCAAGGAGCTACCTGATAATTTCCCTAGCCCCCTAAGCCCAGTCTCATCAGTCACAATGCTCTAAGGGTAGTCCTCATTGTCATGTTGTCCAAGCTGTGAGAGCATGTTATCACAAACCTAAAGTCTGTTTAGGATGGATGGGGGGCACCCCCAAGTAGCAATAAAACCGGCAACACAATGTGAGCATGATTCCCTCATCCGCATGATTTATATCTCTTTTATTCCAGACTTCACTTAGTGTATGAACTGCTACCCACCAAGTTGCACTAAGATGGACTTGTAAGTTGAGCAGCCAAAGTTGAACAAGATACTTGTTCATATTCAGAGTTCAGAAGCCCAGTCAGCCACTATGGCTCATTTTCTTCTTCTTCTTCTTGACCGCATTTCCATACCCCCGTCTGGGAATTGTAATAAGATGAATTTAGCATGATGAACTTGTAAAAGGCTTAGCGTTCTAAGACTTAATCATGAGTGCATTACTCTAGAGTGTTTTTTTTACTTATTAATTATTTCTTGCTTGAATTTTTTAAGCGAGTTATAATTTTTGAGTTTTTTCACTCATTTCCTCCAAAGCTAGAGTGTGTACTAATGGTTAGGCCTTAGCATGGTTATCTAAGTCTAGTGTATAATGTATATTAGCATGCTAATCATCCTCCTAGAGTCTCATGGAAATGCGCTAAGTCCCCCTTAGGTTTTCTTTAATGTTTTATGCAAATAAAAATTTCTCACAAAAATGGGATATTTTAATTGTAAATAATATCTGAGTTAAATAAGTGGTACTAGGAAGAATTATATGCCTTTGGGGTATTCGTTTTCACACTCAGAATACCCACTTTACCTATGTACCCACTTTGTGAGTGAAAATAGAGATTTTTAATCACTTAATTAATTTTACTCACAAAAAGTCAATAAAAGATAAAAAATTAGCAAATGCTATTTTTTGGGAAACATGTTGAAGACATGTTTTGAGTTAACTCACCCTTTCTTGAGTTGACTAAGCCTTGTTGGCACTTGATTGGGATTTGAGAGTGAGTTAGCTTAAGTGTTATCTTGAGTTGAAGGATCTCTCCATGTAAGGTGTGCCCTCCTTGAGAAGAAGTGGCACACTCATGAGGAGGTTTGTCCACCTCCTCTCTTCCATGCTCACACTTGGCGAATAATGAGAGTTGTGTGGGATGTGGCAGCCACAAACCCACACTTGACGAATAATGAGAGTTGTGTGGGATGTGGCAGCCACAAACCCACACTTTTCTTACCTTTACCTCACATGTGGTGCACCCTCCCTCTCCATGTGGTCCGCCCTCCTTCATTGGGAACTCCACCCAATGTGCTATATATTGAAGGCTCCTCTCCCTTTGTAGAATTAGATTTGGAGACATAGAGTTACGTTGTTGTAATGCTTTCAATCTTTGTGGAATAAAGAATTGAAGACTTTGGAGGTCATATTTGTGGTGTTGTGCAAATGTATGGATGCCCATTGTTCCATTTGATGTGTTGAGGTTATGGTAAATTTGTTGCTTGCAATCACTTTGTTCATTTGTCCTTGAATAATAAGATATTAGAGAGCTAGCTTGCATTTCTAAATCTTGTTATTTATAGCATATTTGATCTATGATTTCATATTCTTCTAGATTGATTGACGTGCTTTCTAGATCTTATGTGTAGGAAGTGGGTGCACCCACCTTTGATGAAGTTCTTTGCAAGATTCCTCCAAGTTTGTAGGGCCTTTGGATTGAAGAAGTGGAGAGCTCTAGTTTGAGTCTCCAACATCTTCAATTCTCTTCTATTGGAACAATTTCCCTCTACAATACACCAAGAGGACTCCATAGCCCAAGATCTATTTCCATCCGGCACTCTTTTCTCTCTTTCTCAACAAGTTCTAATATTTTTTGGATTCCTTTTGATCTGCATGCAAGATCTAAATCTTTATCTTCTTTCAAAGTTAAATCTAAAGCAAGTTTTATTTGCATGTATAGATAAGTTAGATCTATTTTGTACCTTTCAAAGTTTCATTTATTTCAAGTGCATCTAGCATGCTAGACTTTACCTTTAGCAAGTTTTAGAGAAATATTTTAGAGAGCTGAAAGTTAGTCTAGTTTCAATAGCTTTCATTTTAATCTTGCATTTTAGGTGCTATTAGTTTGGTGTCCTAAAACAGCAAACCAAAGACCTTGAGGAAACAAGCTTTCTAGCTCGCTTTCCTTAGTTGATTTTTGCTAGTTTTTTATCGTTTAACTTGTAATATTTTTTTGGGTTTTTTCTAACATTGTCCAAGGCACTTCTAAAGTGTCTTTGGGCACCTTTTAGTGTCCTTTGCTTGCTTTTTTTTGCAGGTTAGTGGACAGCCAAGGGGATATTCTGCCGAATTTTGGTGGATTTTGATCATCCGGGGGGCCCGGGAGCATCCCTTGCATCAATGAACTCAATGAAAACTTGTAAAGACTTGTGATCTCCCTTAATGAATGATCACAAGTCATCTTAGAAAAGATCATTGTAATCTCATCAATAAAATCAGTGGGCTACACAATGTCCAGTCTTCATCCCCCCGAGAGGAACAGTGTCCTTTTGTGTGATTGTTTCAATTCTTGTAATTTTTTCTTATCCTCTCAACTTTCATTTTAAGAAGCTAATATAAAACTTAAAATCAATCACAACACCACATAACATTAGTTTAGAATTCCTTTTCTTAGACTAATTTAGTTAGATTTCAATTTCTTAGACTAGCTTAGTGTAGTTTTCATTTTCTAGCTTAGTTTCAATTTTAGCATTTTACTTTATGTTATTTCAATTTGCAAATTTAGATTCCCCTAGTATTTCTCTAACCCCTTGCGAGCCTAGCTTGATTTGGGGGACCCATCGGAACGGGGACTAGTCAGTGCGGAGTAGTTTAATAGGACAATCCATTAGTTTCTATTGTTCAGTTGGAAAATGCAGAGAGTTTGTGTGTGAAGTCAGACGAGCCTTCTCAGAACTGAAACAGATTGAGATTGGCAGGGATATTACCTTTGATGAAGAAGAAACCTTCAGGAAATCTAGAGAGTCTCACATGGATGAGGACAGAGAGGAGCAAGAGGTTCCAAGGGATGTAGTAATGATTGACTCTACTCCAGAAGATTAGAATGAGACAGTGGAGCCAAAGATACATGTAGATCCACCCAGAGAAGTTATAGTTAACAAGAAGAGACCAGCATGTCTCCGAAACACTTTGCAAGAGGCAGAAAAACATGCAGCTCCCAGTGGCTCTTTCAAAGAAAGAAAGAAACCACGCAAGTTTTCCAGCGATGTGGCACTGATGAGTAAGATCATTGATTCAGAACCTTCCACTTATGAGGAAGTTGAAAAGCGGCAAGTGTGGAAGGATGCCATGATAGATGAATACCAATCCATCATGAAGAATGATGTGTGGGAAGTGGTTCCGAGACCAGAAGGGAAGTCAGTGGTGACTTCCAAGTGGATCTACAAGATCAAGAATGTTGCAAATGGCAACATAGAGAAGTACAAAGCTAGATTTGTGGCTAGAGGATTCTCCCAAAAAGAGGGAGAAGATTATGATAAGACATTTGCTCCAGTAGCAAGGTACACTTCCATTAGATCTATTATTTCTATTGCTTCTGTTATGGGATGGAAATTACACAAGATGGATGTCAAGACTGCTTTCTTGAATGGTGTAATTGAAGAAGAAGTGTACATAGAGCAGCCACAAGGTTTTGTGATCCATGGAAAGAAGTCCCATGTTTGTAAATTGAAAATAGCTTTGTACGGGCATAAGTAGACACCCAGGGCATGGTATGCCAGAATAGACAATTATCTGATGAGCTTGGGGTTTACCAAGAGTGATGCAGATCCCAACCTCTACTACAAGGTTGAAGATGGTTTCCCATTGATATTGGTACTATATGTGGATGACCTTTTTCTTACAGGAGATGAGAAGCTCATAGATGGGTGCAAGAGGGAACTCACTTCAAAGTTCGAGATGAAGGATCTGGGTTTGATGCACTATTTCTTCGGATTAGAGGTGTGGCAGAGACCAAATGAGATCTTCCTTAGCCAAGGAAAGTATACAGTTGAGATCCTGTAGAGATTCAAGATGATGGACTGCAAGTCCATGGCCACACCTATGGTTACGAATCTGAATCTCTTGAGTGATTCTTCTTCAGATTTGGTTGATCCCACGATGTGCAGACAGTTGATCGGATCCTTGATGTACATGGTTAACACTGGGCCGAATATATGCTTTGTAGTGAACACATTGAGTCAATACATGGTTGAGCCTAGACATGTACATTTGGTAGCAGCAAAGCATGTGTTGAGGTACCTGCATGGTACGATTGGATATGGACTCAGATATGTCTCGGACGGTGAATTAAAGCTGCAAGGTTATACAAACTCTGACTGGGCAGGGAGTGCAGTGGACAGGAAAAGCACATCGGGATGTTGCTTCAATTTGGGATCAGGTATGATCTCATGGTTGAGAAGAAAACAGACATCAGTGGCACTCAGATAGCATAGGCAGAATATATAGCAACCAGTGTTGCAAGTTGTGAAGCAGTGTGGCTTCGAAAGTTGCTTGCAAGGTTATTTGATCTAGAGTTGGAGCCAGCTTTGATATACTGTGATATTCAAAGTTGTGTGAAGCTTTCAGAGAATCCAGTGTTTCATGACAAGTTAAAGCGTATAGAAATCAAATACCATTTCATCCAAGACATGGTGCAAAAAGGAGCAGTAGAACTCCGGTACATATCCACAGATGAATAGACAGTGGACATTCTCACCAAGCCTCTGTCTAGAGTGAAGTATGAGTACTTCATAGACAAGCTTGGCGTGATGTAGAATGTCCACCCTCGTTGAGAGGGAGTTGTGATGTTTCTCCTACAATGGGCAGATACTCTCCCTTTGGCCAAGGGTTTCCCAGATCATTCATGTGAAGTGACTAAGGGAGTAATGAGTAGCCTGGTACAAGTCTTTCCTATACCATGTGAAGTGGATAGGTGTGATTGGGACTTGTAGTGTGTTCTTTCCTACGCCATGTAAAGTGGCTAGGTATGATTGGGACCATGGCGTAGCCTTGCCTAAGCCATGTGAAGTGGCTAGGTGTGAATGGGGCTATGGTGGTAGTCTTGCCCATACTAGGAGAGGAGAAACATCATAGATATTTGTAGAGTAGTCTTATGACTATGGTGGTAGTCTTTCCCATGCCATGTGAAATGGATGGGTGTGATTGGGACTACTAGAAGAGAACATCATGGAAGAATACCTCCCTAGCTAAGAGGGAGTGTTGATGTTTTGGTAGTAGCGGGAGGTATTCCCTCCTGGACAACTTTTCTTAGAGAATAAGAAGATTCCAAGAAGTCAAAGGAAGACCATTGAACAGTTGAAGAACACCCTAAAAAAGAAGTCGGCCCACAGGAAAAGATAAAGTGAAAATAGAATTTTAGGAAGAGAAGTCAGCCCACAGGAAAAGATAAAAGTGAAAATAGAATTTTAGGAAGAGAAGTCGGCCCCAACTAAGTGACTTAAAGACTATAAATAAAGTGACGCCTTGCTCATTTGATCACTCACTCACACAACTATCTCACCCAGGAAGAAGGCACAAGTCTGAGGCAAGAAGAAGACGCAACTATTGCAGCAACTGGGGTTTCTTGGTGGTTCCTGGTGATTTCTCTTGTGCACTATCTCTAGTAGAGTTGTGCTAGTATAGTGTGGTGCCTCAGCTACCCTCGCTAGGGTTTGACAAGGAGAAGAGATAAGTTCTTGTATCAGGGTTTCTTCATTATCAGTTTTGCTCTTGTGAATAGAGCTTGTTCATGGTTGTATTGTATTATTAGAAAGATTCTCTCTAAGAAAAGTTCGCTTAGTTTTTCCCCGGGTTTGGGGTTTTCCCAGGATAAATCTTTGTCTTCCTGTGCTTGTTTATCCTACTTATATTTTCAGTATATGGTTGTTGAATGTAAAAGAAGATCTAAATACTCTGGTAAATCTATTGCTCTGAAATTCTAAGAAAATCTAACAATTGTGACAAGCATTGAGAGTTGTGACAAGTGCATTGGGAGTTGTGAACAAGTGCCTTGGGTGTTGTGAAAGATGCTAGCACAGATTTTGAGAAGTTGTGTGCCTAGGGCATCGTGACATGCATGGAGATTTGTGACAGGTGCATTGAGAGTTGTGAACAGATGCATTGGGAATTGTGAACAGGTGCCTTGGGCATTGTGAAAGGTGCTAGCATGGAAGTCCACCTTTTGAGGAGCTGCACATTGTCTTTTGGTTTGTCTCATGCATCTTGGGCAGATGTCAGGTGGCAGGGCTGTTAGAAGGAAGAAACAAGTTCACCTTCAGCAGTCAAAACAGCAAGTCTAACAGCAGTATACTGTAGATCTAGCATGATGGTGAGGACTCTGAGTAAGCATTCCTAGCTTCATTTTGGAATGGTTGAAGGACTGTCCAATTTAAATTCTGGGTTAACCTGAGGATAGCAGCATTTTGTTAAGTTAAAAAATAAAAAATAAAGAAATTGCTTATGTTTTCAGTACACAAACTTCTCTGTGCTGCTTGTCCGTTTGATTTCATGTTAAGGACTGTACACAGTACAGGATATAATTAAAGGTTTCAACTGGGGCCAATGGAACATATATCATCACTAATGGATTTGAACGGAGATGCCTCTTTATAGATAGCATCCAATAGCTAATGATAAGGAAATAATAACAATTAACAACACTCTAGAACAAACTGCAGAATCAAAAAAAACAAAATGTAAAAGCTACATATATAACCACAGATAAAATGTATAAAGTCTAACCTTGCTGCCAAAGCCTGAATCGCCGTTTTCTTAATATCAGCTGTTGTGTTATCTCGTACATTTGATGATGGGGCCCCAAGTGAAGCATCCGCCTCGTCACCAAAGTCTTCAGATCCTTGAGTTGAAACAAACTTCCCAGATGTCAAAGATGTATGGTTACTATCTTCCAAACCATTTGGAACAAGCTTGATGCCATCAAATTGCTTTACACTATATGGCTTAGTTGAATGCTCAGCAGGAAATTGACTTGACTTTCTATTTGTGTGTTGACTTTCTATTTCTGTAGAAGGGTGACGTGTTTCTAGTTTACTTCTGCTGTTAGAAAGTATTTTTTCCTCTGAATTTGTACTTGTATGCAATGATTTCTTCAAAGTTGTTGCCCTATTAAGAAGCAATTTTTTGTCGTTAGAAAATTCATACTGTGAAATTCCATCTGTTTGAATGAAAACTGGAACCAAAGCCTCTTTGACTATTTTTCTTTTGCCAAGTGAAACTATTTTCAAGGAAATGTCTTCATATTTTTTACTCGAATCTGAGTTTTCAAGTCTCTCTCCTGGTGTTTGGTAGCCACACCCATATCTATCTGGACCCATAGACAAGCAAGCTCTGTAGCTGTTACCTCTACCAGTTCTTTTTCCCCTGCCAAATGAGAAAAATTTCTTTTAAATGAAAAACTGCAAAACAATCTCTCAACTGTAATATGCCCGAGTAAAAACCAATGAGGATCTTAGTTGATGTCATTTGTTGAATCTTTTGAGAAAACAAAGATACAAACACATTACATGAAAACAACAAAGCTTTTATTTTTCTTAAGACAGAAAAACAGAAACTAGTACCAAAAAATTGCACAGCTAAGGTCTATAGTATTGCAGTTGAGAATTTTATTTTCTTAAATCAAGATATCAAATAGAATTGATTCTTCAATTTTTGGAAACATAAACTACAGAGATTAATAACAAGCAACGCACCTCTCACTCTGTACAGGTATTAAAACAGCAAATTATAGACAACTTCACTCAAAATCCATTTTAATAAGCCTCCATGCTGGACAAGAGTAAATTTCCTTGTCTAATTCTAGTTGTAAGCCAAATAGAAGGGCTTGTTGACTGCCCATTTAGCACCGGTGGTCAACTCATGTGCCATGAAGAGATGCATCGTCAGATGCAGTATTATTGAAGATCTTTGGTTCTACAGGGCTGTGTTTGGTCCAGCACTTATTTTTGTATTTGGAATTTCCGCACCCCTGCGTGGATTAATAATGTAATAGGTCTGCATGAGTCATGTCTAGGTCAGTTACCTTGGCATCGGTT
>ML789843.1:297702-317581 GCA_009831015.1 Picea engelmannii
AAAATTAATGATGAAATATGATTGACATTGCTATGATCCCTGTGACTAATGAACCCATGGAGGGCGAAGTTTTTGATGTGCAGGACCATGCCCGACGGACAGGTACCAGTTGGACCGGTACACATGGGGAGATGATTAGCTCGAACCTCCATGGGGTTGAAGAGCCCATCAAATGGTTGTTGGGACCCCATCAGGGGCAGAGACAGGACAATGATTGGTTGAGCTCTTGCACATGAGAAGAAGAAGGACGTTCCATCCAGGACACTTTGGCTAAGCCCAGCCCAGGGGGGTTGCCCCTTTTAAGATGGAGCGTTTCCCTTTGATGACCAGGACGTCACCCAGGATGCCTTGACGTCACCTTGAGCGTATGGCAGTTTGACAGGACGGTTGGCACGTGTGGCATCTTGGAGGAGCCCAGGAAGGGCTAACGTTTGACTTTTGGATGCTGGACTAGCCCCAAAAGGGCCTAACGTCTCCCTCAGGAGGGCTTGACGTCTCATATTTTGCTCATTTAGGGTTTTAGAAAACTTTTAATGTGAAAACAATATGATTTTTGGTTTGCAGCCTTGTCGGCTATTTTTTTAATGACCTAATTTTAATTATAGGTCATGATACACTATATATTGAGGATGTTTTTCCCTCATTTGGACAGAACACACAACTCACTCTCTTGTGAGGTCTGATTTTTGCGCCCTACTTGGGTATTTGGTCTTTTAAAGTGAGGTGCACTTGTTGATGGAAGGATTTTCTTGGCATGTTTGGCATTTCTCTTGAAGGAAGGTTTACAACTAGGGTTTGCATATGCTTTTCATCATGATATGTAAGTGTTTTTCTTGCAAAACTTCTTAATTGAATGGTTGTAAGTTTATATTCTTGCATTTACTTATAAATTTGTTGATTTAAAACCCTAGGTAACAAGCACACAAGTAGGTTCTTGTTTCATGTCCCCTTAGAGAGAAATATCCAGCCATTGAAGAAGGAAGAAAGAGCCTAGCCTTTGCTACACTCTTTCCACTTTTTCCCTTTGTGTTAGCTCTAATTTTTAAAGGTTAAGAAGGAGGTGACGTCCCAGGCCTAGGTTATCTACACCTAGGGCCGTCCATCTTCTAGGGTTTGGTGATAGAGCCTTGCCATTGCAACACTCTCCCTCACCTCATCCTCTTGTTTTGACTTATCTTTTATGCTAGTCGTTTTGCCAAGTTTGACCTAAGGAAGGAGGAAAGAGCACGAGGCCTTGCTTAACCAACACTGGAGTGAGCCTCTTTTCCCTAAGGTTTTGATTCTAGGGCCTTGCCATTGCAGCACTCTAGAACCCTTCCCTCTTGTCCTTAGCCTTTATTCCTTCAACTTTGTGTCCTCTCCTTAATTGACTCCATCTACCCCTAGGCATTGATCCTAGATCCACAACGTTGAAGTGATAGTGCTCAAACAACCTCTCAAAACTTTTAAATTTGAAACCCTAACTAACTAGCTAACACTAACTAGGCTGACGTCATACTTGGTTATTCCATCTTGACGCAGCAACTTTTGATGATAAGCAATTAGATGATGTTTGAAAGCATTTATTGAATAAAAGATTGGTTAGATACATTGTTGATTACATCATTTCAATAGTTATTGATGAATTGATACTTCTCCATTGTTATATTGACAAAACGTTGATCTCATTAATATCTGTTGTCTCACATTGCTTATATATTGATGTCAAATAGTTACATGAAGTACTAACCCACTGAATTATAGCCTGCATATATTATTTTGCTATTGTCTTGTTCCGGGCAGGTGTTCTCTTTTGGGCATACACTTCTTTATTCGCTGATTAGCCGAACTATCTAACCTTTGGTGGTAACCTGTGAGGAGGAACTTTTGCCTTGACCTTTATACTTTGGCCTCTTCAAAACCCCAGGTTGTCGGGAACATCTCCCCTAGGTTAACCTCCCTAAATAGAAAGAACCTCCCCATTGAGGTGACATTGGGTGGGGAAGGTTCCTGTTACGCCAGTTTGACCTCTACCTTCTAGCCTTTTAACCTAGCTACAAACTGTGCGATAACAGGCACCTTCACCCCACACAGGGGTACACATCGTTTCATCTCAATCCAGAAAGGAACGACACACCCATCTCATGGGCATCCTCACCCCACACAGGGGCACACATTGCCTCATCTCAGTCTAGAGAGGAACGACACACCCATCACATGGGTACACCCAACACATGGGCTCTCTCACAAGTCAACTCACTCAGTCTGTGTCCTAGAGGATGTCTCACGAAGCTGTAATCATCAACACTCCCTCTCAGTTAGGGAGGCATTCTCCACCAGGCCAAGTCTCTCACGGAAGTACTTGAACTTCGTCTTGGCAAGCGGTTTGGTGAAGATATCTACAATCTACTCATGTGTAGGAAGGTACTGCACGTGTACTGCTTTCCTCTACATCATGTCTCTGATATAATGATATTTTATCTCAATGTGTTTTGATCTATCGTGAAACATAGGGTACTCAGAGAGCTTCACACAGCTCTGGTTATCACAATGAGTAATGGTAGGATCCATCTCATGATCAAATAAATCTGTTAGGAGCTTGCGAAGCCACGTTGCTTCACAGACTGCCACACTCAATGCTATATACTCTGCTTCTGCGGTAATCAAGGCCACAGAGCTTTGTTTCCTGCTGCACCAGGAAACCATGGCAGACCCCAAGGTAAAACAACAATCGGATGTGCTCTTCCGGTCCAATGCGCTCCCTGCCCAATCTGCATCAACATATCCCTGCAAACTCAAGTCTACACTGGAGGCATATCTCAGGCCATATCCAACTGTGCCTCGTAGATATCTCAATACATGCTCCATTGCTATCCAGTGAGTCTGTCTCAACTGACTCATGAATTGACTAAGTACATTCACTGCATAGCATATATCATGTCTGGTGTTAACCAGATACATCAATGATCCAATCAGTTGTTAGTACAAATGTGGATCAATCTCGCCTGAATCAGTAGAAGCATCATTCATTTTCTTTAAATCCATCACCATCAGTGTAGGCATGGATTTGCACTCTGTCATACCGAACTTCTTCAATATCTCCACTGTATATTTTCCTTGACTCAGGAAAATCTCATCAGTCCTCTCCCATACTTCTAGTCCCAAGAAGTACTGCATCATACCCAGATCCTTCATCTCGAATTCAGAAGTCAATGCTCGCTTGCATTCAGCAATAAGTCTTTCTGAATCGGTTAGGAATAAGTCATCCACATATAGGACCAAGATTAGGCACTCGTTACCAACAATATGATAATATAGATTTGGATCAGCAGCACTCTTGCTGAAGCCCAAACTCATCAAGAATCCATCCATCTTCTCGTACCAAGCACGAGGTGCCTGCTTTAGTCCATACAAGGCTTTCTTCAACCTGCACACATGAGTTTTCTCGTCGTGTATCATGAATCCTTCTGGCTGCTCAATGTAAACTTCTTCATCAATCTCACCATTGAGAAATGGTGTCTTTACATCCATCTGATATAGTCTCCAACCCATGGATGCAGCTAGTGCAATAATAGTACGGATGGAAGTGTATCGGGCTACTGGAGCAAATGTCTCCTCGTAGTCAATTCCCTCCACCTATGAGAATCCTCTGGCTACAAATCTAGCTTTGTATTTCTCGACACTTCCATCAGCTGCATGTTTGATCTTATAGATCCACTTGGAAGTTACTATAGACTTCCCTTCTAGTCTCGGAACAATATCCCACGCATCATTCTTCAAGATGGACTGATATTCTTTTGTCATGGCATCTTGCCATACCTGCTGACTTGTCGCTTCTTCATGACAAGAAGGCTTAATATCAATGATGTGGCTCATGTCTTGAAAATAGCTCGAAAATGTCTTTGGTCTCTTGCTCTCTCAAAATGTGCCTTGAGGAGCTGCATGTCCCTCTACCTCCTGCAGAGTTTGTCGAGCCCAAGCAGGCCTTTTATGGCCTACTACATTGTCTCTGGGAACATCATTTGGAGCAACAGGATCAACTGGATCAATAACTATCTCCCTCTGAACTGTTGAAGGGGAGAAGGTATTGTCTCTTCCTTCTTCTCAAATAGTTTTAGTCCCTCTAAGTCAAGTGACTCACTCTGAAGTCGGAAGGATGAACATCTTCCTTTTCTTGTGTTGCTATCCTGGAGACATCTCATGTCTTCTCAGGTCCTCTACTAACTCTACAGTACTTTGTTGGCCTCCCGTACTAGGATAATAACCAAGATGACCTCCCATAGGGATAACAATCAAAGTGGCCTCCTCTATTGGGATAATAACCAACCAAGAAAAAAATGGACTCTCGTACCAGGGATAATGGTCCAAGTCATGAGGGCTCCCACACCAGGGATAATACCCTTCATTATCAAAATGTAAGCAACTACAGAGTAATGAAATCAAATAAGGAATGAAGTACAAAACTTACCCTAGTCTACAATCTTGCTCAATCTTGTAATTGTTTTTAGAGGAAGTAATCCTCATCTCTCACATCTTCAACTTTCTGAGGTGGGTCTGGATCCATGTTAGCAGTGGAAGCATATTGTCTTTCTTTCTTCCAGGTAGGACAATTTCTCGCAATGTGTCCATACTTGTCACATCTGAAGCACTGGACCTTTGACATGTCTTTTCTCTGATAACCTAAATTCTTCTCGTCTTTGAATGTTTTCCTGAAGTTTCTTTTATTTCTTCCTCCTTTCTTTGTCTGAAGTGCAAGCGCATGATTGTCATCATGAGGGGGATTCTTCCACTCCTCTAGCTATAACTCTAATTTCTTCCTGGGTACAGTTTGTCCATAGACGATCAAAAGTAGGTAGTTGCTCTCTACCACTGATACTTTGAAGAAATGGTTCCCAATGTTTTGGAAGATTATTGTGAGACGCAATGAGATAGAGATCTGTTGAGTAGGACATCATTGTGGATAAGCACAGGTGGACGTGATCCTAGTGGCTGAGCACTAGTGAGTGTGTGTCCAGATGATTCTCCTATGAGACGCAGTGAGATTGAGATCTGTTGACTTGGACATCCCTATGGCTAAGCACAGGTGGACATGCCCCTAGTGGTTGAGCACTAGTGGGTGTATGAGATCCCTTGCTATATTGTCTAAGAGTCAAACTTACCTGTAACCCTAATTGTGATGTAAAGGGTACAGGTCGGCCCCACCAAAAAGTAAAAGATAATTAATATGGTAATTATTAATTATATTTTGAGTTATTGAGGTCGGCCCTATTGTGTCAATAGACACATCATTTGATGTGATAAGTCTTGTATAAATAAAGGTGAATCCCCATTGAGGAAACACACTTATCATTGTGTCATCTCATGATTTCAGAAGTTGAGGTTTGAAATTATGAGAACTGAAGCACCCTTTTGTGTGCTAGGTTTGGTGATGGTGTGGGAGGTCTTTTCTCTTGAGAATATAGCAAAGGATTGGCTGGGTTTTCTTCCCTTGTTGAGAAGGGTTTCCCAGGATACTTCTTGTGTTCTTGTGCATGGTTATTCTTCTTGTGATCTTGGTTTATTGTAGCCATTGTGTTGTTGCAAAATGGTTATGGTTCAGTTTGTGCTAAACAATAAGAAAATTAAAATGCATGAACCTGAATAGCATAGTGAGAAATTCAACATGGTATCAAAGCAGCTCCTGAAGATGACCATTGCACATTGATAAAGGAAGGTCATGGAAGGTTGAGGCCGCTAGCAGAGAAGGGTCGGACCTTTATAAATTCTGTGGTGACATTCTAAGCTGGTCGCAGGCCCTTTTCTTAAAGGAAAACCGAAGTATAAAAAGACCCCTCTAGGCTGTTAATTTTTCAATAAGCAAGAAGTTCATTCCATCTTAGCATTTTACTTAAACCATAAACAATTTGCAGCAACCAAGATCACAAGAAGAAACACCATGCACAAGTACACAAGAAGTATCCTGGGAAACCCTTCTACACAAGGGAAGAAAACCCAGCCAATCCTTTGCTATATTCTTCAAGAGAAAGACCACCACCATAAACACCTAGCACACAAAAGGGTGCTCACAAACCCTAGAAACCTAGCACCCAAGAGAGGTGCGCACTTTTCCCAAGAACAAGTGTTTGCTGAAATTTCCAAACTCACACTTGTGTTATGATTCCTCAATGGGGAATTTACCTTTACTTATATTAGACCGAACCTGTCAACAGAAGTGTCTATTGGCACAACAGGGCCAACCTCAATAACTTATAATATAATTAATAATTACCATATTAATTATATTTTACATTAAGGTGGGGCCGACCTGTACCCTTTACATTACAAATAGGGTTACAGGTAAGTCTGACTCTTGAACAATATAGCAAGGGATCTCATACACCCACTAGTGCTCAGCCACTAGGGGCACATCCACAAGGATGTCCACATCTCTATCTCACTGCATCTCACAAGAGAACCACACTCACTAGTGCTCAGCCACTAGGATCACGTTCACCTGTGCTCATCCACAGACACGTCCAACTCAACAGATCTTCTTTCCCACTGCATTACACAGGAGAGTCATATGGAGTTCATCATCTCAACTCTTTGCTCAGAGGAGGTTAATAGATCGTTTCATCTCGGTCTCGGAACAATGCACCCAGCTCATGGGATTTCACACATTCACCTATGCTCAGCCACAGGCACGTCCAACTCAACAAATCTTCTTTCTCACTACGGTACACAGGAGAATCATCTGGAGTTCATCTCAACTCTCTGTAAGGAGGAGGCCAGCACAATGTTCCAGTTCTGTCTCAGATAGGAACCACACACCCAACTCATGGGCTCTCTCTCGGGTCGACTTAATAAGTCTGTGTCCTGGAGGATGTCTCGCGCAGTTGTAATCATCAACATAGGTTGCCACAGAAGGTCCTATCAGCAGACCTAAAACAGCAGTTAAAAGGACAAAACAGCAGACCTACAAAAGGAGGAGGATCAGGCCGAGGCTGCTAGTAGAGCTAAGTTTTATGGGCAGTAAAGTGAAGGTTGTTAGGTATGTTCTTGCTATAGCAAACCGCAGATTTGGAGGGTCGTTAGCCTTGTTTAGTAGCAGACCTCAATCCGTAGGCTAAAGGACTCAACCGCACTCAAAGAAAGTATAGGCCACAGATCCTGTGTAAGGGTTACCTCAGTCCGAGGGCAATAAAAGAACATTGTATTCCCTCTTGCAAGCAGACTGTGGAGTGTTAAGGGTTGTGTAAGCCCCCTATAGCAGGTCGAGGGTTGTGGGAAAAGGCTTGTGCGAAGAGAGGAGGGTTTGAAGGGACAAAAGGATACCCTAACACTCAGCCATTGTCGATCATCAAAGTTAGCCACAGTCCAACAAACTTTGTCAACCATTGGGGCAGTTTTAAGGGCAAATTGAAGGGCAGATCTGAAACAAGTATAAGGGTTGTTCTAATGCAAGTCTAAGGAAGAACATGGCCGAGGTTAAGGACTGTTTTGGAGCGAACCTATGCTGAGTTTAAAGTTGTTTTTTTTTGCGAGATACAGGAGTCTCTTGGCCGAGTGTCAGATCTGGTACAGGAGTAATTTTTGGTGAGCTACAGGGGTAACATTTGTTGTGATTCTTTGGAGCATCCTAAGTAGGTTTTAAGACTGTCTTTGAAGCAATTATCAGAGGTTTCTAAGCAAGAGTTCTAACACAAGTTTCAGAGCAGTTCAAGTGGAGATTTCAGATCTATCTTGACAGAAGATTTAACTCAGAAAGGAAGTAGAGTATAATGTTTGTATTTTGATCAGTTCAAGGTCATAGTTTGTGCAGACCTAAAGCTACAATGTTGATGCAGACTTCAGATATGTATGGTACAAGGTGGCTACAAGGGCAAACAAGTCTGGTTATAGAATGTAGCAGTGGAAGGTGGCCACAAGAAGCTACAACAACATAATTTGCCTTCTAGTCTATGGCAAACAAGCGAGGAATGTCATTGCTCATCATGACATTGACAAGCAAGCAGAATCTCCATTGATGTACACTCTCAGGTATGCACTTGTATATATTATTTGCATCATTGTCAGGAGGGTACTTGCAGGAGGAAGGAAACCTTGCTGCAATCATGGACCCAGAGGGATCTCAGTGCATTTAGAGGAACAACACACTGGAAGTGAAGACTCTAGGTTTGATTGTTTTTAATTAGCATGCCTCTAACCTACATTTCTAAGGTTGCTATATTACAAGTAGGTATTGTAGTTGTGACAACAATTCTTAAATTGTTTTGATTCTAGAGATGTACTCATGAATCTCCTCTAGGAAATATTCTTGTCTTGTTTCCTTTCGTTTGTTTACTTGTTCCAGGCAAGTTAACAACAAAGGAAGATGGTTATCCTTCAGACTTCAAAGGGAGTCACTTGACTCGGATGGAGTCAAAACTATTTGAGAAGGAGGAAAAGACGATACCTTCTCCCCTTCAGCAGTTCAGAGGGAAACAGTTATTGATCCAGTTGCTCTAGTTGATATTCCTAGAAACATTGCAGTAGGCCATGAAAGGCCTGTCTAAGCTAGACAAACTCTGCAAGGGGCAGAGGGACATGCAGCTGATGGAAGTGTCGAGAAATATAAAGCGAGATTTGTGGCCAGAATATTCCCACAAACAGAGGGAGTTGTCTATGATGAGACATTTGATCCAGTAGCCCAATACACTTCCATCCGTACTATCATCCATGAGTTGGAAACTACATCAGATGGATGTAAAGACAACCTTTCTCAATGGTGAGATTGAGGAAGAAGTTTACATCGAGCAACCAGAAGGATTCGTGATATACGACGAGAAATCTCATGTGTACAGGTTGAAGAAAGCCCTGTATGAACTAAAGCAGACACCTCGTGCTTAGTACGAGAAGATGGATGGATTCTTGATGAGTTTGGGTTTCAGCAAGAGTGTTGTTGATCCAAACCTATATTATTACAGTGTTGGTGATGAGAGCTTGATTTTGGTGAATTATTCAGGAAGCCTTGTTGTTGGATACCAGCAAGTTTTGACTTCTGATTTCGAGATGAAGGATCTGGGTATAATGCACTACTTCTTGGGACAAAAAGTATGACAGAGGACAAATGAGATTTTCCTGAGTCAAGGAAAATATACAAGGGATATTAAAGAAGTTCAGCATGACAATGCAAATCCATGCCTACACCAATGGTGATGGATTTGAAGAAAATGAATGATAATGATTCAGACGAGATTGATCCACAACTGATTGGATCGTTGATGTATCTGGTTAACCGGACCCGATATATGCCATCGAGTGAATGTACTTAGTCAATTCATGAGTCAGCCAAGATAGACTCACTGGATAGCAGCGAAACATGTATTGAGATATCTACGAGGCACAGTTGGATATGGCCTGAGATATGCCTCCAGTGTAGACTTGAGTTTGCAAGGATATGTCGATTGGGCAGGGAGTGCAGTAGATAGCAGTCGTTGATCACGGATCATCGCCAAAAGCGAGAGATCGATGGACGAGAAGGATTGCGGGGCCAGGACATGCTCGGATGTCAAACCTTTCTCCTTCACGTTCTCCCGAAGTGACTTCTCCCGGAATTCATGATCTTTCACCACGCATTTCCTTTCTAGATCTGACAACTCAAATTTTCTTCGGGCATTCGCGATTCGGCAGTTTCAATTCTCAAACTGAAACCCCAATGTAAATTTCCCCAGAGCTCGTGATTTGGTGACAAGTACCCCCTCTACAGATCGACAGCCCTCGGTTCTTTGGTTGTTCGATCTTCGGGTGTTTCAGCGTTACACCTCCGCCTCCTTCTGGATCTCACGACTCGTTGACACGTATTCCCTCTTAATCTAATGATCCAGATTCATTTCAACCCTTCGAGCTTCGGGCTTCGAAAGTTTCAACTTCTCTGTGCGCTCATTTCTCCCGAAGCGTCTTCACCCGAACTTGATGGATTTCCGCCATGCGTCCTCCCAAATGATGGATGGTCCCAAATGACTTCGGGACTTCGGGACTTTTAGCAAGTCCGCTCTCCTGTGTGTGTGCACAGTGTTAAGGCTCGTGCACCTCCGTCCGGATCCAACGATTGTTGATCCTCTGCGCTTCGATCCAATGGATGGGATCTGTTCTTCTCCTCTGCGCTTCTTATGTTCGTTGGACGTTGATCTAACGGTCCAAGCTCCTCCCCACAACCGATCAGACGGTTGTTGTCACTCCTCCTCTTGAGCTTTTGATTTCTTTCGACTTGGAAGATTTCGTCAGTCTTCAAAGATTTTAGGCCTTTGAACCTTCTCTCGCGAACTCGACTATCTTGGGTCTCGCTTACGCTCTTTCAAGCATTATCTCTTCTAAGATTTTGGACTTAGAATAAGTCTGTCCCCTACGCACTCTTTGCGTTATCTCTTCTGAGCTTGTCCCCTTCGAAGGTTTCGATCTCCCACACACTCCTTGCGTTTCTGGGATTTCGTCAAACTCAGATCCGAAGGATTTCTTGGAAAGAAATTCTTCTCGCCCTCCTGGCGTTCTCCTTGCTCGATGCACACCTTGCAGAGCTACTTCTTACAGAGTATTCAGTAACTCTGTTTCTTCCTGAACTCAACACAGAGTTCCCTTAGTGCACACTTGCACCCGCTCGATGCCCGCCTGGCAGAGCTTTACAGAGTTCTCAGTAACTCTGGTTCTCTCTGAACTCGGCAAAGAGTTCTTCCAATGCACTCCTTGCACTTCTACTGATGAAGGTTCAACGGAATCTCTCCTGAGCTTTTCCTGAGGTTAACTCACCTCTGTCAACGCACTCTTTGGGGACTGTGTGCACTCCTTGCACTCAGAAACTCAAAATGAGAGAAACAATTGAAACTCATTCAATACTTCATCAGTTCAAGCATTCACAACATGAATGACATAAAAACATAACAATAAACACAAACATACAAACACACCATGTGCAGGAAAAACTGCTTTTCTATTATCTCTGTGTGTCTATACAGATGTTTACAAAAACTGGACTGCAACAGAGTCCCAATTCTCTCAAGCTCTCTCTCAAAACTATTCTACCTCCTAAGTCTCCTAAGACTCTCTCCACCCGAGATCTCTCTCTCAAGTCTCCTAATTACAAAAACGAGGGCTCTACGAGCTTATCCTCTTCACCACCTTAATGCCATCATTGTCTCAGTTACGGCACCATACCTCTACGGCTACATCCCATAAATGAATGTCCAGACCTGACTACGATCTGGACCTGCTAGAGACGACCATTTAAGGTAACCCTATCCACTACCTGTACAAAGGCATGGCATGGCATTTATCAGCCTTACAACACAAAATCCGTATAGGATCATATTTCAAATTTTTAAAATGGGAGGGTCGGTGCCTCTCCCTTTCTCCATTGCGTGTTTGCGTGCTGGCGCATTTGCTGAGGTGGAGCGATGCTCCTGCATCAAAAAACATTGACTACTGAACAACAGAAATGGATAGAGAAAATTGCCACATTTGATATGGAGATATTACATAAGAAAGGGAAAGATAACATAGTGGTTGATGCCCTCTCATGGAAAGATAAAGAAGCACAAGTTTTTGCAGTATCAATAGCAATTCCGGAATGGTTGAACGAAATCTGAATTGAATATGTCAAAAACACAGAGACATGTTCCATAATCAATGATTTAACCCAATACCCCAAGTTTGAATGGAAGAATGGCATCTTATGGTATAAGGGAAGAATTTATTTGAATACCAATTCAAAATTTAAAACCAAGGTACTTCAAGAAGCCCATGATTGTCCAACCGCAGGTCACGTCGAATTTTTCAAAACATATTATAATGCTCGTCAATCATTCTTTTGGAAAGGGATGAGTGCGGATATTCAAAAATATGTAGGAGAATGTGACCTTTGCCAAAGAAACAAGAGTGAAAATATATTAACACCCGGGGTACTCCATCTATTACATATTCCTAACCAAAAATGGGAAGAAATTTCATAGGATTTCATTGAAGGATTACCCATATCAGAAAGAAAAGTTAAAATCTTAGTGATAGTAGACAAACTAACCAAGTATGCACATTTTATGGGAGTAAGAAAAACAAACTCCGCAAAACAAATAGCTGAAGTCTTCTGTAAAAACATCTATAAATTACAAGGTTTCCCCAAGCTCATCGTCAGTGATAGAGATGCCAAGTTTAAAGGGAACTTTTGGAGGGAGTTTTGTAAACAAATCGGGACATCTCTTAATATGAGTTCAGCTTACCATCCTCAAATAGATGGCCAAACAAAAATTGTCAACAAATGCTTAGAAACCTACCTTCCTTGCTTCGTCACTGATAAGCAAAATAAATGGCTTCAATGGTTGCACCTCGCTAAATGGTGGTACAACTCCACATATCACACATCGGCTAAAATGACACCATTTCAAGCTCTTTATGGATATCAACCACCATCTTGGAAAGAGTTAGCCACAAATCAAACAAAAGTTGCATCAGTAAAAGATCATTTCGACGAAAGTCAAAAAGTTGTTCAAATACTCAAGGAAAACTTAGCAACAGCAAGAAACAGAATGAAGCAACAAGTCGATCAACACCGAACAGAAAGAGAATTTGAAGTTGGAGAATGGGTATTTGTAAGACTTCAACCCTACAAACAGTTATCTCTTAAACACCAAGGAAAGAACAAATTAGCTCCAAAGTTTTATGGACCATATCAAATTAACAAAAAGATTAGTCACGTAGCTTATGGATTGGAATTACCAGATAAAAGTCGTATCCACAACATTTTTCACGTATTGTGTCTAAAAAAGGTTGTAGGGAAACACCAAAAGGTGCAAACACTGCTCCCTATGTTGGATGAAGAAGGAAGAATCATTTTGGAACCAGAAGACATTATTGCCACTAGAGAAAAAAAGTTGCGATCTCGCGTAATCAAGGAATATCTTATTAAATGGAAAAACCTTCCAGAAGAAGATGCGGCATGGGAATCAGAACATTTTCACCAGTTACACCCGTTGTTACCAGTGCTCTGAGGACAAAGCATTTTTAAGGGGAAGGCAATGTTATGAACATAAAAATACACATAAATAAGATATTAATAAATATAACAATTAAATGGTAATTAATAAATAATTATTAATAATGAAAAGACATGGCTATTGGTTATGGGCACCCCTGCGTGGGTATATAAAAGAGCCCTCACTTCTCAATTGTAATCATCATATTTTTATTCATTATTCAATACATATATTATTTCAATTCTGTAGCTCATGGTTTTTTTGTTACAAAGATTTAAGTCAAAAGTGAAATTTGGTCATTTTAGCCTAAAGTGACTATTAATTCACTTTGTGGGTGAATTAGGAGACATAAAGTGAACTTAGGGAACTTAACCCAAAGTGGGTTTGTGAGTGAGATTATTGTGGCATGATCTAAACCTTTGATTAGAGATGGGATGGAGAGCTCTCAACCATCCATCTCTTAGGTTTCCTTATGGAGGTTCAAGAAGGCGCATAGGGCCAAGAGAGGCTCATTCACTCTTATGTTCACTTGGAGAGGAAGAGTAGAGCTATGGAGATGAGGATGGAAGCATTGGATGAGGGTTTCAAGGGCGCCTCCTTCCATGGAGGGCTCTAGGAGGCTTTGGCTTCCATTGTTTTGTGGTGTTGATGCTTGCTTGGAGGAGGACGCACTTATAGCAGGGAGGACTTGCACTTGTCAAATTGCCCTGAGGAGTGTTTTGTTGGAGAGGTAGCACACTAGTTCAGAGTTGTGTGCAAGGGTTTCTTCTACAAAGCTCCAGGGAGCAAGGGCGCAAGCTTTCAGTGGGATTGAGTAACAAGGGAGAATGGCGCACCATGCTTGGGCGCATCTACCTTCTTGAACTTGTATAGCAGCTTGAGAGAGGTTGCCATTGTATAAGGTTCATTTGTTTCATGTACTTGTTGTATCTCACATTCTTTACATCACATATATAGATTCATATTCCAAACTGGTTTTCCCCGGGGGTTTTGTCCAAGGTCGTGTTGACCAAAAACCTTTGTGTCCATTTTCATGTATGCTAGAGTTTAGAACAACATTATTTCAGTTGTAAATATCTAGAGGTGTGTTACATATTTAAGGCATGCATGTACTAACCTATTGGCTACTAAAACTACATGCTAGAGCATCTTAAAAGGTTATGTAACCTTAACAAAACAGCAGTAACGTTCCTGAACAATTTGTTGTTATAAAATAGCAGCAAAGACTTGTGTGACAGCAGAAACTTAGAGCCAACTTGAGGTCAAAGACAGACCTAGTTGGCAGCCTGTTAGGACCTCAGAAAATCTTCAGACCAAGCCCTTGTCCAAAGTTAAGTTCAAGAATTTCATAGACAAGCTTGGAGTGATTCAGAAAGACTTTCCCAGTAGCGGGAAGTGATTTGTTCCCCAGTAGTGGGAAGTGATGTGATCCCCAGTAGAGGGAGGTGATGTGATCCCCAGTAGAGGGAAGCGATGAGCTACCCCAACGTAGGTTGGTACACTACCCCGGCGCAAGTTGGTAACCCCAACGCAGGCTAGTACGCTACCCCAGCGCAGGCTGGTATGTTATTCAGTGAAAGTGCAAAAACTTCCTATGATATATAGATCTGTGAATGACAACAAGACAATGACCAAGTATGTAGAAGTACAGAAGCAGTGATGTTGAACATGACAAGAAGAATACCTTCCTTGCTAAGAGGGAGTGTTGAAGAAGAATACCTTCCTTGCTAAGAGGGAGTGTTGAAGATTGAGTAGCTTCGGAAGATATCCTTATTGTATTTGACCAAGACAAACCCTAAAGAATGTTATCATATTATATTTATTAATATGGCCCTATTGTGCCTTTGTAAAAGTCGGCCCTATTGTGCCTTGACAATTAAACGTAATTTAATTGGGTAAATTCACAGGTCGGCCCAGACCCTAAACTAGGGAGGCCAGACTACTATTTATAAGGAGGGCTAACACCTCACTTGCTCACTCACTCAATGAGTTCTGCAACAAAAAGGATAAGTACGCAAGTCTTGGAGGAGTAGTTGTTGCAACTGGGGGTGACGTCATAGAAGTTTTTCTAGTCTATCTCTTGGTTAAGTGGTGTGCTACTCTTCCTAGTGAAGGAGTAGAGGAGGATCTTCTGCTTTGTTAGTTCTCTCTTGAGAGAGAAGCATTGTTCTTGGTTGGCTAATCTATATTGAGGAAGTTTGTTGGGTTTTCTTCCCCTAGAGGGTTTCCCAGGATAATCTTTGTGTCTCTCTTGTATCTGTGATTGTATCTCTTTCAGTGATCTTATATATGCAGCTAATATGCTATATGATTTGTAATAATAAAGAAGAACTATAACCGGTAGCTGCATAAGTAAAATAACAACAAGAAGAGCTCTGATCTAATTTGATTTGTAGGAGACAACATCTCAAATGTCTGGAACAAGAGGATGTCTAGAAGTCTCTACATGTGGCTCCTGAGATGCATGCATGGGAGTCTCTGCACGTGGCTCCTAAGATGCATGTTCTTCCGATGGATTTTCTATTGGCTTTGTTTTGTCAATCTCCTACATGCATTCTTCACAATTTTGTTTCATCCCGAATAGGACCTCCAATTTGGTCCATACTTCGTCTGGAGTCGAGAGTGATAAGTCCTCTACATGATATTGAATTTCAGGAGAAACAAACATGCAGATAAGTCTGAAAACCATATCTTGTCTATTGACCAAATCATTTTTCTCTTCTAAGGAATCAGGCTCTACTTTTGTTGTCATGGTTATTCGGTATAAGCCTCTATATCTAAGAAGAAATAAAATCTTTGGCTTCCACTCGAAATAATTGTGCAGCATAAGAAGTGTTGACGATGAAAATTCCATTCTTTCCGACTACTGCAATCTTTTGTACCTGCAAATAAGTGCTTATGTGCCTTCTCCTAGCAACAAAGCACTAATACCATGTGAAAGAAATCAGTGTTTCTCTTCACAAGCTCTGATACCATGTGAAATTCACAAAGAACCTAGCTAGAGAAATTCACACAAAGCTTGCAAAAAGAACGAGAGAGAAAGAAGCAAGAATGAGAGAAAGAATTGAGAATGAATGTGTTAATTGCATTACATGAGTGAGTAATAAATACATGAATAATCCCTAATAATAGGTTAATGCGCCATAGATAGTTGCATGGCTAAGAGAATGCGCCATAGTCAGTGATCTAAAGTGATGTAGACACTCACTGACAAAAATCGGAGTTAGTTACCACTTGGTCTAAGTCAATTGTCAATGCAAACCTCAGTTAACCGAGTCACAGGTGTGGAGGAGAAGGAAAAGCATGCATGGACATGATATGCACCCTTCTGGCATGGAAAAGCATGCTTCATTACAAGATATTCAAGGTTTGATTCGCTTCTTGCATTCACCAAGGTGAGAATGGTTTTGCTATCTCTTCATTGTTTTCGTTCTATTTGAAGATTCACTATATGCTTTGAAGAATTTTATCACATTTATTGGTGGTTTGTTTATGTTTGCAATGTGCATATGCATGAAAAATGACAATAAAGAAGAAAGGTCCTCCCCAAGGCCCCAATACATGGTTCACGAACATTGTTTTCTATATACAACCAGTAAGGAATATGCATGTACCACCTAATCTATGCTCAAAAGGTGGCATTGTTCAGTTAGAGGAATTTCCAGAAAAGCTTACGATCTTATGTAATTGAGCTCAAAGGTTAAAAATTCCTTGAGCATAATCACTTGTAAAAAGTCAAAAGGCCTTGTAATTAATCAACTTCTTGCAAGTTGAAGATTCGTAAAAGTCAAAGAGTTTAAAGGGCAATCCAAAGACAAGAGCCATTTTAGCTTTGTTCAATAGAATCTAGAAAGTAGAATTTAGGGTTCTCGTCTTTGTAAGCAACTAGAGTTAATAAAACAATCACTAGTTATCCATGGATGCAAGCTATCTTCATCTTCATGTATGAGTTCTTTGGTTCACTGTAAGTTTACATCATTGAACTATTTCTTTGCTCATATTCTTGCCATCATACAATTTGCTACCCCGATTTTGAGGTAAGGATGGGATTAGGATATTTACAAAGATCTTGCAAATATAATCGGTCTCTTGTTGTATAGATCAAGTGATATTGACTACTCGTGCTCTTCATTGATGCAACATTGTGCATTGATTCCAGTTTCACTTTTTTCGCTCCTAGTGTTAAGATTTGTCTTCTACAACCTTTAAACACAAAATTTATAATAGAAATTCCGCAGCCTGTGTCACAAACGAAAGGATCCGCCAATAAGGGTGCAAACCACACTTTGAAGGCATTATTCCGATGGAACCGTGTGTGTTGATGAGGGTCAAAAACCTGCATCAACAATTGGATGGGTGCTTATCCAAATTGGTCAAATTGTATAGATGGAAGAAAATCTACCATATGTTACTTCAGCGTGGGTTCAGGAGTTATTTTGAGGGTTAGTAAGTACTAAGAAGTAACCAATTGTTGCATTGTCCTCCACAAAAGCATAATACAAAATAGTTATTAATGCAACTTGCTAAGCAATATAAACTCAAGAGGGTTATTTTATATAAACGTTCAACAAAGTCAAGACATGCCCCTCCATTGTTATAATCGGAGTGTTATTCAACTTAACAAAAAATTTGGCATTTCGTGCCAAAACCAAGCATATTGAAATCTAGTGTTTCATGCCAAAACCAAGCATATTGAAATCCGTTGCCTCTACATCAAAGAGCAAGTCCAGAATAAAGAAATTAAAGTGTTATATTGTAGCACTAAAGATTAGCTAGCAGAAATCTTCATGAATACATTAAACAAGGACATGTTTTAGAAGTTCAAGGAGATCCTTGGTGTAAAATAAAATAAAATATCATTGTAGGGGGTGGCGTTAGAATAAATAATGCTCATTTTAGATGGATGCCCTATTTTGAGAGAAAAAAAAGAGTGTAGGGTTTTTAAATTTTAAATTGGTAGTGTGCTTGTAGAATAAAAGATAAGCACAATTTTAAGATGATTTGAATTAGATCTATTTTGGGTTGAAGAGATATCCTTACCTTTAGCATCCAAGTTCAAAACAAATTTTCTATTATAAATACGCCATGGAATATCATCAAATTGTGCGCAAGTTTCGTCCTTCTCTAGTTTGTGTAATATGCAGGCCTTATTTTGAATCTGATTCATTTGTATTTACTATTTATCAACAATGTCATTCTTTTGCTCTCGTGAGTCTTCACTTTTAAACCACTGTATTGTTCACGTGTGTCTCCGTAATATTGTGATTACCTACTTCAGATTTTAGGGGTTCGTGACAATTGAATTCTGCATTATGTTTGTTAAAAACCCTGTATTTGAATTTGCAGACATTGAAATTCTAGTGTAAGGACGGCCTCTTGCCAAATGTTGTTCTAGTTTAGGGCAAGACTTTACTGATGGCAGTGATTATAAGGATGACAGAACTGTGAACTCTAGTTTCGGGGTATATTTGTGGGCTTCTACGATTTTAGAGATGAGGGGAGAAATTCTGAATGGGATTCCTAAAGTTGACTTTACAAAGACGATTAATCTATAAGATACTTATTCTTTTGGATCTTCGAGATCTTGTTATTGGGTTTTGTAGTAAGGTATGTGTTCCCTGAACAGTGTAAAAGCTTTCAAACTTGGTTTTTATTTTCCAAAGAAATTTTTCAGGTTCGTTAGGTTCTAATCCTGGTGAATTTTTTTACATTTTGAGTGATTCTAATTATACGGTAAATGTCACCAGCTACTTCAGAATGAAGTAAGGTGCCATTCCAGAGATTTTCTAAGTTATTCACTTAAGTGATATGTTTTCATTTTGTAGGATTTCAAACAGCTTCGTGTTCAAGAAAATCTACTATAAACAACTGAGTACAGAAAAGAAGAGAATATTTTGAAGTACTGCACAAGGCTCGGACTTACCAGGCAGGGATGATGAAAGATGGCAGAAGACACAAACGATTCATGCTCTGTTCCAGGAAAGCAGCCATCCTCCGTCTTTCTTTCTCCCTGTGTATGTTTGCGAATTCGGAGTATAAGACAGCAACCAAGATATTCCTACACAGCTGAGTTGAATAGCTTTCGAAGTGAGGAGGAATGAGAGAAAAGATAGCGGGAAGCCATGAGAAGCAAGGGGTCTTAGAGGGAGTGGCTTACCACCTAAAACAACTATTAAACAGACAAAAATACGACCTTAATTTGAGACCTGCGCATCCTAGCCCAAAAAAAACGTCAATCTCTTCCGATGAAAACATACGCACAACTATGAATTTTCAATAATCATTTCACCTATAAATAATTCACGAAGAAATTGAGCTTGATGATCCAAAATTAAGTTATGAAGTCACATTATGTATTAAGGTTTAATTATAAAACCGATATGGCCATGTATTCAACATCCAAACATAAAAAGATAAAAGGAAAGCTCGAGGCACTTTACATGTTGGGTGAGGATAGATATATGGTTAGGCATAAGGATGAAGTTAAGCTCGCTTCATGAAGTCATCATGTCAAGCATACGTAACAAGTAAATTCTTCTAGGCAAGAAGCAACTCTTAAGAGGTTCTCGTTTTTTTCTAGACGAAGATTTAACTATTAGATAACAAGAGGAAAGAAGGGAAGAGTTGTTAAAAGTTAGAGCAGCAAGGGATGAGGGCAAAAATTGTTCAAAGGAAAAGTTGTTATTGTCTTTTTCGGTCCTCATTCTAAAACAAGACATCAAGTTGGTAGCCGAGAAGAGGCAACAATTTCATTAGCAGGAAAATATGCAACAAGGCCAGTATGGACAAATAGAGGTGAAGACTCAACTTTGAGTCTTGTAGACCAAAACAAATAGCAATCAAATTATTCCCAGGTTTCCTTAAGTTTAGTTTGTTGGAATTGCAGAGGTTATCCTTGGAGGCAGGGACCCAGGTTAGGA
>ML789843.1:322738-335962 GCA_009831015.1 Picea engelmannii
ACCTAAAAACATTGTATATATTGTATGGCGAATGGTGAAATTCGACATAATGAAAATAAGAAAGGTTTTCCCGGTTGAGGGTTTCCGGTAAAAATCTCTGTGTAATCTGTGTATGAGCCATTGATTAATTTCTGTATTGCTTAGGAATCTATATGCATTGCTTTACTTCGCAGGTTTAAAACTTACAAGGTGGACCCTCCTCCCTTGGTCAACACTACTACTAAGCTCTTCATCGTGCAAGAAATTGAGGTGGGTATCAAAAAGTTGGGTGTTGGAAAAGCAAAAGATTTAGTTGAACTCCAGGCAAAATATCTATAGTGGGGTTCAAAAACTCTTGCACCTCACATTATGAAAAATTTCAACAACATCATTCAGCAGGGATTCCCTACAGATTGGACAACGAGCCTAGCAATACCACTTTTCAAGATTGGGGATGTTAACAATCCCTCCAACTATAGGACCATAATGATAAACCCCTTGTTTGCGAAGTTATTTGGAAGTATGCTAGAAAATAGAATCAGCAAGTGGGCGGAAGAAGGGGATAAGCGTGTCAAAGGGAAAGTAGATTTTAGACCTAAACACTCAATGATTGATCACGGTATAACTCTAAGGCACATCATTGAAAAAGTGTGGGAGAAAAAAGAGGAAGCCTTTTGTTGCTTTATTGATTTCAAAAAAGATTTTGACACGGTCCCTAGAGATAAGCTTTGGCATAGAATGGAGGAACTTGGGGTTCCTATACATCTTAGAGCAGCCGTCCATAGGCTATATGAGGAGGTTAAAGTCATAATCAAAATGTCAGTTGGTATCTCCGAAAGTTTTAGGAGCAATATTGGGGTCAAGAAAGGGTGCCCATTGTCCCCTACCCTCTTTGGCTTATATATTGACAAACTTGAAGAGTGGTTAAACTCACTGGAGGGTGATGGTTCTCTTTTGGGTGATTTTGTGATAAAGCTTCTTTTGTATGCAGATGACCTTATTCTGATTGCTAAATCCGCTCATGGGTTGCAAGAACACCTAATTTCCCTTGAGCGCTTTTGTAGTAAAATGGGAATGCAAGTCAATACTAGCAAGACGAAAGTGGTAATTTTTCCTAGCAAAAGATCACATAAGCAACATAAGTTCTACTTTGAAGGCAACACTCTTGAAGAAGTGGCAGATTACAAATACCTCGGAATTGACTTCAACAAAAATCTAAGTTGGGAAGGTTGCAGAAAGAAAAGAACTTTGGGAGGTTGGAAAACATTCTATGCTTTTCAAAATAGATGCAGAGAAGCAGAGTTATGGGATTGGAAGACTATGCAAACTCTCTTTGGGCTTTTAGTGATCCCGATGGTTCTATATGGTTGTGAAGTGTGGGCCAGCAGCACATCTTAGTTACAGTGGAAACAAATTGAGAAGATTCAAAAACGCTTGATCACAAACAAGTTTAAAATTAAAAGTTCAATCCCTTATGATATCATGCTGAGTGAAATGGGGGTTGCTCCTATTGAAGCAATTGCTATGGTGTGTCTCATAAGATATCTAAAAAAAATTGAGCAAATGGAAGACAGTCAGTGGCCTAAGGTCGTCCTCAATGACATATTGTGCAAAAGAAAGAAGACGTGGATGAGGCAAAATATTAAATGGCTTAGTAAATGGGATATCCACCTGAACAAGTGCCCTACGAACAGTAAAGAGATAAAGGCTTTTGTTATTGATAGGTTCCACAAGCGAACTTGGGATAAAGGGCTCGGGAGAAAGAAAGAGTATTATATTGAAGAGTTTAATCCCACATACAATCATCATCAAAAAGCATACATCGGGGCCAATATATCTTGGAGAGCCAAAATGCTTATTGCATAAATAAGAACCAATTCCCATCAACTCTGTTGTGAAGCTGGGCGTTGGAAAAGACCAAAAGAAGCTTGGGAAGAAAGGGTGTGTGTGTTTTGCACCTCCGGAAAAGTGGAAACAGAAAAACATTTCATTTTAGAGTGTGAAGCTTTCAAAGACAGCAGGGACAACTATATAAATATCTTGATAGCTAGCTCTTGGAATAACTTATTCAACGAGGGGACAGTGGAGAAATTGGGGGAGCTCATCATCAAGTTGAACTGGAAAAGGGATGAACTACGGAAATCAGTGTGTGAGGCGGTCTGTCCCATAGGCTATTGTTAGCCTCGTGGACGTTAAAATCATTTTCTTTATTTTTCTTTATTATTATGTTTATGTGGTAATCTTTCTATGTAAAGTGTGTTTGTCATACATTTGTGTTTTGATGATGAATATGTAAAGAGTATGTATTTTGTGTTCTTCCGGAAAAGTGGAAACAGAAAAACATTTCATATTAGAATGTGAAGCCTTAAAAGACAGCAGGGAAAATTATGCAAGTATTCTGGCAGCTAGTTCTTGGGATAATCTATTCAGCGAAGAGTTTGTCGAGAAGCTGAGAGCGGTTATTGTAAAACTTCACAAGAAAAAGGGTTGAATTCAAAAGCCAGATGGAAAAACAATCTGTCCCATAGGCTATTTTTAGCCTCGTGGATGTTAAAAAAATTACATACTTACTTACTTATTGTTCATATGGTCAACACTGAGTAGACTTGTTAATGTAGCATAATAGTACACCTCTAAATAGTTGTTTGCACCTTCGTGAAGGTAAAATGGACATAACATAAAGTTGGGCTCGACGATATTTATCTCCACTCTCAAATTCCAATAGACCTAATTAGTAATCATGTGTTAGTAACTTCTCTACATACAGAAGCAACGATGACTTGGTAGTTTTTTTAGAATGTACATTCAAAAGTCAACGACAATGAGAAAGTAAATTTGCATAAGGTATACTCTCTTTTTTATAAGTACAAGTTAGGTCTTTATATCACTACCTTTTAAAATTTACAATAGCATAAAGTCACCAACCAAATTTTTAGTCATGTGCTCAAGTCCATATAACTAACAAAATTACTACAAGATCAACTAACACCTTAACATTTGACTTTATAAAATGTACAATTCATGTTTTTGCTCGTTGGGCCTCTTTGCTTATGGGAATACAACTTATCGATTCAATTAGTGTCCTCATATATATAGATATGTAGTTGAACTACTTGGTGGATTTTCCTTGTTGTCCTTTCTTTGAATGTTGTTCAAAATTGCATTCCTTCCTCTTTGATTAACAAATGTGTTTAACACTAGTAGCTTTCATATACATACCAAAAATCTTGATATTATTGACTAATAAGATAGTGTTGATTTGGTTCTCTTTCACAAACTGTGTGACTTGTCATATTGTGGATTCCTCTAGGTCATTTTCTTTTTCCATGTTACCATTATTATTATCTTTTTTTTACCATGTTCATATGGTGATAGTGACTTCATTTTTTCTAGTGCCCTATTGCTCCATCCAAATATGTAATTTAGTTATTTAAGTAACTAAGTTATCCTTAAGACATACTAGTTCATGTCCCTAGTCTAGTTCTACACCCATGTTGGTCAATCCATCCATTATCCCATTGTTTGATCTTTGTATGTGTTGGGTCTATATGTTTGAAAATGATTGTCATAACAATAGGATCCCTTTAAGTGGTTGAATTAAGCTCTAATTGGTTGAATGTATGTGTATATTGTGTTTGATTAAAATCTTCTAATATTCTCAATGATTACTCGAGAGTTCCCTTCGATTATCATATTTTTTATTCCTAGTTATAAGTTAGGGCCAATCCTTTGCTCAAAGCCATTACTTTGCACTATTATAAGTAGTCTCCCCTATGTTTTGGCCATAAAAATACAACTAGGTTCCCTAAATCTTTTTGGATGATCCCTTCAATGTATGTTGTACACAAATTTCCCCTTGAGGCCCCATCAAAGTTAAGTTTGAGGTGCAATCAAGTTGGTGCTTTCCATTTGGTTGGGTTGGATCCTTTAAACCTAGTGTTGTAGTTGGAGTAGATAAATTGGCAGTCTGGATCCCCACAAATGAAAACTTTATTATATCGTACTTTGCATCTATTGAGTCCTCTTCTTCCAAATTATGCTTAAGATTATCTTGGTTATGATCCTAGATATATCATGTTTAACTTGTTTGAGGTATTTTCATGTATCTTGAAAAATACTTGTACTATGCTCTCTCCAAATATTCCATGTCACCAACCTTATGATTACTTTCCACATCCCTACTCCCATCATGGATTTAATGTTGCCTTTCAACCATGTGCATAGCAACATTGTTATTTTTTCCAAATATGCCATGTCACTAAACCTAGGATGAGTTTCCATGCCCCCACTCCCACCATGGATTTAAAGCTACTTTTCAACCATGTGCAAATCAACATTACTATATATTCTCATATTGAGTTGTTCACGTTCCTTTTTATATATGTTTCCACTGTATTTACATGTATAGGCATTGAAAAAACATGTGGAATAGAAATTATGAAATGTTATAGCACAATATGCATTGAGAGAGTCCCACAAATTCCATTGTTTGTAGATGGTATTTCGTGTTATATTTATTTTCCATGATAATAAGACAAGCATTTTCTCCAAGTGGTCTACGTTATGTCTTTTGATCCAAATTGAGATTCACTCCCTTGATTGTTGATAATCCATTAGTATTTTGTAATCCAAATTAACCAACCATAAATCCACAAGACCCCTCCTTACCCCATCTTAATACATGAGGACCATCTTTGGTAGGCATTTATCTTTCCAATGAGTCTACCTGGAGTTGTTCTTGGAGTTGTTCCTTTTGTCCCTATCAATGATGTATCGCAAGACTTTGAGGACTTTTATTTATGGGAAATTATGGTTAGGAGTTGAAGTAGAATGGTTATGTTACTCTCGAAATTGGTACACATATCTTCCAATAATGTTTTCCTTTGTTTCTTAGTCTTCTTGGATGGTAATATTTTTTTTCTAAGTGGAGGGAATTGGTTCGACCTCCCAAAAGAGGGTGGTTCTTCCATCTAAAATTTCCTAGAAGTTGTTTTCTATAATCAAATGAATCATTATTTTGCATTGTTCCCCATTTGAGATCCACTAGGGTATCAAGTGAGCATAAGGATGCTTTTTGAGGAGATGTTGGGTGCATACTTTGCTTTGCATATTTGGATCTATGGTATCGACTTAGCTTTGTGACATCCTGATCTGGGATCTTCTCATCAAGTGACTTATAAAGAATTGCATTAAATGAACATAAATTAAAGTACACCATTAAAGAAGGAAAATCTCAATAACGAAGAGACATAAGCATCAAATATGAACACAAAAAACTTGATAACGGAGTTTGTCCCTGGTGGACTACGTCTCCGGGTCCTGTTCTCAAATGGGTAGGCCTTTTCATCAACTCAACAAAAGCATTTGGCAAAATACATAAGTATACCTCATTCTGAAATCAAGCTACAAAAGTTTTGCTCAGATCAGAAAACGGATAGCACCAATGAATTTGTGGTGTCGAATTACCCAAAAATGGTTGTCTCCACGCCTTGATCAGACTCTGGCACTCCCAGGCCCAAGAGAAACTCTATCTCGATTTTCGTGCCCTACAACCTACAATAAATGTTGAGGAATTTGCCTCGAAAAGTGTGTCAGTTCGTACCCTCATGTGCCTCCCTGGTACACTAGGTGGATCCACCTTTTAAGAAAAAAGAGCAAGCATTGTAAACGACAGAGGTCGTTGGCCATATGGTTAGCGGAGCATATGTTAAGGCTTTGATAGAGGGGGAGGTCTCGGGGTCGAGCCCACAGGCCTCCCCTTTTGGCTTGGTTTTTATAACATATACATATATTTGAAATGTTTTGTTCCTCCAAACTTAGCAGTGGTTATATAATTCTGTTGACGCCAGATTTGGTGAACCCGCCAAATCTTTTCATATATATATTTTTAATTTTCGTTCACGGGTTGTCATTGGGCATTTGCCCACTGCCACATGGCAACCCATGACTGGGCCATGTCAACCACTGTACAATCACCCTACCATGTCATCATACGGTCTGCCAACTTGGCCTGCCACGTCAATTATACGGACTACTATGTCAGTTGTACGGACTGCCACATGGCGCAATTTTACTGGTCCACGAAATGACCCACAAATGCCAAATACGAGTGACACGTGGCAGACTCTGGTATTGCCACGTCACCATGATGATGCCAGCATGACATGTGGTGCATCATATGCATGCCATGTACGATTTACAGATGTTGATGTCATTTGCCTTGATGCCGATGTCAGCAGTACGGATGCTGACTCATCACCCTATTGACTGGGCTAGGTTGACCAAACTTTGATCACGAATATATTTCAATCCGTAACTCTGTTTGACAAATCATTTGCGTCGTTGGAAATCTTGCAACACGGTCTTCGCGATGATGTCATTTTCACTGAGTTTTGAGAACTTTGAATATTTTCTCTTTCTCTATCTGTTGAGGCCATTCTGAGTGTCCTAAGTTGCTTCTGCAAGTTCTGAGTTGGTCTTAGTCTTCTCTAGATCCTTTTTGGATCATGCCTTCCCACTGAGATATTTTTGGAACACCAAAAGCTTTCATCAATCAACAGATAAGTGAGGGAAGAGTTCCCTCACCTTGTCCTTCTCAATCCACTTTGCCTTGCTTGGACGTGTGCCCTTTGAGCCTACTTGAAGATAATCAACATCACACCTGCGTGAAGTCCTCGTCCTTTTGTCTAGGATGATATCTCCCGTTAACTCATCCAAGTAATCATGAGCAAACTCATCAACTAAAGGTATTGAAACTTCCTCATCCTAATCCATGATCATGGGAGGCTAAAAAAGTTTCAAGTTCTCTACATTTACAACTAAGTAAATATGCATATAAGGTGGAAGATCCAAACAAAGAGCATTGGTACTGCTAGCACTCTGTAAATTTTGTCCGCCTGAATAGACAAACGACAGAGGTAACTGTTTCAACCAGCTTTAGAGCTGAGGCACTAGCCTGCTCAACTCAGAGAGGGCTCTCTCGTGTCACTGAATATTTCTTTGTAAATCCGTGGCTAGATTTGGTTTGTTTCGGGGTTTGTTTAATAAAGTTTTTGGCAAGGAAGGGGAGGAACACACAGGGCTACGGAGTCAAAATTATGAAAGTGAACGAAAACAATGCATCTGCCAATATAATTCTCCAGAGGATAAAGGCTAATTGAGGCGATGAATTTGAGTTATTCTTAAATTTAAATAGAGTGTAGGAAGATAAAGAAAAAAAAATAATTGCATCAGAGCATTACTTAAATGAATTCTGAATAAGTTAAAAAGACAATCACACAGTTTAAATTGCTTAAGCCAAGAGCATCACAAGATGAATTATGGGCCTTTAACTCTCTAATTTAAACAGAAGAAAATGTAAATGAAGTAACATGTCACAGGAAATACATACGATGAAAGGAAACAAAGCTCATATCACCACCCTTTATACTCTTTTCATAGACTTGAAAATCTTATGCATTTATATTCAATTCAGATTCAGAAAATTTACAAAATAGAGTCTGATGCAATCAAAAGGTGCACTTGCACTTCTGCCAACATTAATTCATTCAAGTAACCCAGTACTTATACAATTTGATCAAAATAACTGAAATTTGAAGCGTTTCAGCTTCCAAAACAGCTTCGACTGACAGTTTCGGTATACAAAACGATTTACAATAATTGACAAAAACTTTTCAAAATTATGGGTGATTTCTCTGATTGTTCAGTTCCTTTCCCACCATCTGTCTCGCTCTGGTCTTCTGTCAAATCTGCAAATTTGATGACACTTGGGGATCACTGACTGGCTCCAGCGATATTGCACTTTGTCTTACCCAGCCGCACGATTTCCTTCCATTGTGAATCAGAGGGGATTCTGCAATCCATCATCTCTTTAATCAAAATCTCCAAGTCAATGCACGTGGCATGGGACATAGTCGGCATGCCGACTTTCATTATTTTGAACTTATTCAAAATTTCGAAGTCTGTAGCCAAATATTCTACCAGACTTGGGCCTTTCAGACTTTCTTCTATAGCTTCAAATTTAGAATGGTCCATTCTGCATTGCATGAGGAGAGTATTGTAATAATGAACCTCTGCCATTCCAAAACGACGGGAGCCCTTTGATAAACAATTGTTCAAATGCATCTTTAAATTCTTGTATGATGTGCTCCATTTGCATAGCTTTGTTTTGGACCGATCTGAGTAGGTTGTGTTTGGTGATGATTTTCCTAGCTGAAATGATCAACGTAGTCCTGTCTTTTACCCCGATAGTTTGAAGATCGAAAGTTGGCACAAAATTTAGCAAGTCAATGGCATTTTGGGCCCATTCTGAGGGCTTCTTGGCTAACACTTCATTAACAACAACACACTTGTTCTGAGCTGTAGCAGCCACACTGTCTTTTTCATTTATAAAATTTAGATAAACCCTGAATTTAGCAGCTTCTACAACAAGAACATCCCATATGACATGTTTGGCTCCCTGCAGCAATGTTTTGCCCTTTAACCTGGTTTTCAGCTTGCTCACTCTCTCTTGCAACTCTTGGTTTTCTCCGTGACGTTGACCCACCTTCTCATCTTTCACCTTCATCTCTTGTTTCAATTTTGCTATAACCTCATTGAGACCTTTGATCTCCCATGTTTTGATGCTTACCTGGGACATAGCTTGGACCAACCCGTCAATGTTAGATCCAGCCTCTGTATTAGTAGGTACAATGACAGCCATATCTGATGTCGTTGCCTATGCTTGCGACCAATTCTCTTTCTCTTTTTCCAACTGCAGTACTTTAGCTTTGTAATTGAGTGCCTCTTGTATAGGTGTTTCTTTCTCCTGTTCCAAAGTAGTCAGTTCTGTTATTTGTGGATGGTCTGTAGGTGACATCTTTAGCCTTTTCTTTAAGCTTTGGATCATCTTATCCTTTTCATCCAAAGAAGCTTTCACCCCTTAAGGACATTTAGACTCTAGCCTTTTGACCTGTGTCATCCAGGCTTTGCTAGATGTCTTTTCTTGTTTCAATTGTCCATCTAGTTTGAGTGCATGTGTTGTCAATCTTGCAACTCTCAGACTTAAACTCAGATAATTGAAATATAGCATATCGTTGACATTTCTGTGGAACTTTACTTTGTCAGGGGCACCGATATGTTCATAGTGCATGTTGATCTCAGATACCTTATCATCACCAACCACTACTATGTTAAATGTTTTCTTTTCCACATCTCTGACTGAGAGTAAGGAAGCTTTAGACTGGGAAGTCTTTTCCACTTCAGGCAAAAGGTCTCTTATTTCACTGTTGGCCATACTTCCCTTCACAATGTACTAGTTAATTAAATCTTCCTTGGACTGATAAACTGCCCCGGGTGTCTGGCTAAATATGTGTTTCCTACTGCTAAAAACCTCTATGTTGCTTTCAGTTCGTGGCTTGTTTCCTGTACCTACTTCTTCGTTCTTGGTCATGCCTACTATCATCCCCATGTATGTTTTCTCTTCGGGCTCTTCTTTTTCCAGGTCAACTATTTGAGAGGATGATGTGATTTTCATTTTATTGAGAGTATCTTGCTGGCTGCCGGCGCCCAGGGCCTCTGAACTGTTCCTTTTATTGTAGACGCTCATTTTAGGAGGTTTGAAAATCAATCTAGGAGAAATTTTTTGTGTTGGGCTCTGCTGAGAAGTTGGCTCCGCTAGTTTTGTTTGATCATGCTGCATAGTGACCTCCATATCTATACAGGTTTCTAGATTGGCCAACTTATTGAATCCTTCAACATGCTCGTGTTCATAGGGACCTTGTCTGCTTGTTGATCTCCTCTTTGATATGATCTGGTGCGGGTCATTTTTTCTTCCTTGCAACTCTGTGAACCCAAATTCACTGAGTTTGAATTGAATCTGTGTAATGTCCCTTTCCAAATAGGAGCTCCAGAGAGGAGGCTTAATGGTCTAAACTGGCCCATTAGACTATAGCCAGGGCCAAAGAGGAGTAAACAGGGTTACTAGAGGTCACTCCAGTCACAGGTGTTATATTCGGAAAGTGACATTGAGCTAAAAAGGGTTAAAAGCACTCTTAAGTCATTATGAGCTAAAAATAGAAGTCAATAGTGAATTAGGGTTTCAGCATGATTTAGGGTTTTGGAAAGCTATAAAGGAAGGGTCAGCGACCTAATTTATAATTATGCAGATTATGACTTGTCATTGAGGAGAAGAGGCGCATCTTAGGAGAGATAGTTTAGTGTATTCCAGGAGGAAGACACCAGWTGGYTGATTTCAGTGTTGAAAGACACACCCTAGTCATTGGGAAGATCATCCAGGTCTTCCATCATTCTTCATTGATTCTGCAGTGCTCCCATATTCTGGGTATTATCTTTTAGTTGCTTATTTGTATTCCGACTAAGATCCTTTTGTCTTTTGATCTAGCCGAGTGTTGTTATTTTATTCAGCCGCAGTTGCCTATTTGTATTCCGGCTAAGATCCTTTGTCTGTTGATCTAGTCAAGTATTGTGAGTTTATTGAGCYGCATTCGGCCATTTTGTAATCCACAGAGATATCACAATACAAAATTTGCAGTCCTTTGTCGCGTTTATTATTTGTATGATCATTTATATGTTGTAAACCTTTGATCCTACACACACAWTAGCARCGTTTCCTAGAGTAGCCAAGTCAGGAACATTACAGTGGTATCATAGATTTATTCCTGCCAGCCTGTGACTAAAGACAATGAGTGCAGCAGAAGAMCCAGAGGGYCGTGAACAYGTAGGTGACAMATATGTAACTTACAACAGGCATTAGGAAAGAAGGCATAGACCTGATTTCCCCCCTTTTCCTCCTAGCTMAGAGGAAGAGGAAGAGGCACACAGAGAAGCAGAGAGAAGGGCAGAGTGTGAGGCTGAGTGTGAGGCAGAGAGGATGCTAGGAGACAAATATGAGCGACTAAAGGGCAGTGGCAAGGCCCCTGTAGATCCAGAGGCAACTTTCATGCAGGTTATCAACAATATGTTAGCTAGTCAACGAACCATGTCTCAGTCCTTGGCACATGTGGTTGATAGATTGGCTAGAGTGGGCACCCCAGATATACAAGTCCTGCATGCAGCACAGGGGAACTCGGGAGCAGGCAATAGACCCCATTCACCCTCTCGCAATAGTCCCGATTGCCAGACCCTTGTTTCCCAGTTTCCAGAGGGCACCCCCGTTAGTAACATCGTTGCCAATAGCACAGAGGCCACCCACTCATGCCCACGACATTGCAAAGTATAGGAGGGAGTACAGAACATTGGGTCATGAATTCCATCAGGACATGACCTTAGTCAAGTACTATGGACTCAGACTCAAGAACTACCCCAGAGAGTCGCAGAGGGGAGGACCACAACAACAACAGGGGCATAACCTCGATTTCATCCAAAAATTTGGGAAACCCACTATCCGTTATTTCGACAGATCATCCAAATACACCGCCAGAGCTTGGGTACATAATCTAGACACGTATTACAAGCTCAACCAGATGACCGAGAAAGAGGCCATCAGTTTCGCGACCTTACACTTGGAGGGTGAGGCACACGAGTGGTGGTATCATGGACTGGTAACATTGGGTCACAGTCGCATCACCTTCTATAGGGAGTTTACAGATAGGCTCATGGATAGGTTTGACAAGAAGGATCCCGAGATACACTTCAGGGATCTAGCCCAGTTGAGACAAACTAGCACAACAAAGGCGTTCATCATAGAGTTTCAACGGGTAGCCGTGGCAGTGACAATTATATCAGAGCCCAGGATGATCATGCTATTCACAGAAGGAATCACAGAGCCTTTGAGAGGATGGGTGAAGGCATACATGCCTCCCACTTTGCAGGATGTCATCCTTCGCACTTGAGATCTGGCAGACTCAGTGCCAAAGACTAAAAATTTCTCCAAACCATTTGTGCCCTAGAGGGATCAAGACAGGAAGCCATTCCAAAGAGAATGAAGGGCAAGGAGAAGTTGGATGATGAGACTAGGCGAGAGATTATGAGGAAGAAGCTTTGCTTCAACTGCAGAGATCCTTGGGTCCCAGGCCACAGGTGCATGGGCAAGGGAGAGATTCATTATATTGAGATAGCAACAGACATTGTGGACAATGAGGAGGAGGAGAAGGACAGTGGATCCACCAGTTCAAAGGAGGAGTCAGCACCAACAGAGGAGCAACCTCCCCGTAGACCATCGACATCGATAGGATCCCATCCTCCAGTAGTCCCACAACCGCAAGAACAGGCTAACAGGAGGAAACCAACAAAGGGAGGTGTCATAGCAACCCTTTATGGTGTTCCTATGTATGATACCCTCTGTATCAGAGGGATTATTTAGGGGCAACAAGAAATCGCCCTGATAGATGGTGGGGCCACCCACAACTTCATCGACGCTTCATTAGTATCGAGACAGGCACTTCAGACAGAGGAGTTTGAGGGGTTTGATGTTGCGGTAGAAGATGGCCACATAGTGGAGTGTCTAGACAAAGTTCCAGACTTAGAGATGAAGTTAGGCAATTACACAATGAGAGACACATTTTATGTGGTTGACCTATCGGACACAGATGTAGTGTTAGGAGTTCAGTGGATGATTACCTTGGGAAAAATCACTACCAACTACCAAACCTTGGAAATGGGATTCAAAGATCAGGATGGGAAGAAGGTTGTTCTACGAGGTATGTTGACAGGAGCACCCAGGACAGTTTCATCCAAGAGGATGGAGAGGATATTTAGACATGGGGAGGTAGCATATGCCGCAGAACGCTTGATCACTACTCAGAAGGATTTAGAAGGTCGACAACAATACCATACAAAGATCAAGAATTTATTGGGACGACATGAGCAGGTCTTTGAGGCAATTCCACCCGAGAGACCACCTGACAGGGGGTTTGAGCACACCATTAAGTTGGAGGAGGGGGCCAAACCTATGATCATCCCCCCTATCATCATCCTAGGAGGTTCAAGGATGAGATAGAGAAGGAAATAAAAGAATTGTTGGTGATGGGACACATCAGACCGAGCAACAGCCCATTTGCTTCTTCAGTCGTCTTATTTCTGAAGAAGGATGGCACCATGAGGATGTGCATTGATTACCGAGCCTTGAACAAGAAAACCATCAAGAACTGGTACCCTATCCCACACATTGACGAGTTTATGGATGAACTACATGGGGAAGTTTTCTTCTCAAAAATTGATCTATGCTCTGGATATCATCAGATCAGCATCCGAGAGCAGGACATAGAGAAGACAACATTTCGATGTCATTTTGGACACTTCGAGTTC
>ML789843.1:338509-358436 GCA_009831015.1 Picea engelmannii
AGGAGCTTCCCCCGTTGGATGAGGAGGGAAAGTTGGAGTTAGTTCCGAAGGATATTTTGGAGTTCCAGGAGTGGAAATTGAGGAGCAGGGTCATCAGAGAGTGTTTGATCAGATGGAGAGGGCTACCAGTAGAGGACGCTACTTGGGAGAGCGAGCAGGTGTTGCAACACCCTAGACTGGTATTGCTTGAGGACAAGCAATTTCGGGAAGGGAGGACTGTAATGTCCCTTTCCAAATAGGAGCTTCAGAGAGGAGGCTTAATGGTCTAAACCACCCCGTTAGACTATAGCCAGGGCCAAAGAGGGATAAACAAGGTTACTAGAGGTCACTCCAGTCACAGGTGTTATATTCAGAAAGTGACATTGAGCTAAAAAGGGTTAAAATCACTTTTAAGTCATTATGAGCTAAAAATAGAAGTCAACAGTGAATTAGGGTTTCAACATGATTTAGGGTTTTGGAAAGCTATAAAGGAAGGGTCAGTGACCTAATTTATAATTATGCAGATTATGAATTGTCATTGAGGAGAAGAGGCGCATCTCAGGAGAGATAGTTCAGTGTATTCAAGGAGGAAGACACCAGTTGGCTGATTTCGGTGTTGAAAGACACACCCTAGTCACCGGGAAGATCACCCAGGTCTTCCATCATTCTTCATTGATTCTGCAGTGCTCCCATATTCCGGGTATTATCTTTTAGTTGCTTATTTGTATTCCGGCTAAGATTCTTTTGTCTTTTGATCTAACCTAGTGTTGTTATTTTATTCAACCGCAGTTGCTTATTTGTATTCCGACTAAGATCCTTTGTCTGTTGATCTAGTTGAGTATTGTCAGTTTATTCATCTGCATTCGACCATTTTGTAATCCACAGAGATATCATAATACAAAATTTGCAGTCCTTTGTCGCGTTTATTATTTGTATGATCATTTATATGCTGTAAACCTTTGATCCTACACACACATTAACATCATTTCCTAGACTAGCCAAGTTAGGTACATTACAATCTGGGGTAGACAGGACTTGTTCTTCACCACAAAGGGACCTACTATGAAAGGAAATTTTAGATTAGAAGCCTTGTGTGCTTTCAAAAAATGCTTAGTTTATGAGATGATCCTCTATCTCATGAACTCTAAAGAAAAGACTCTGGGACTCAGAAAAACTGGTAAAAGGTAAGGTCCTTCTAGGCAGCCATATACCCAAATCATAGTGGATTGTATGAACAACATCCAGTCTCCTACCTTGCTCTCTAGATTTGGTTGCAAACTGCTTTTCATTTCTTCCAGGACCCTTGGCAAGTCCGAACCAAAAATAAGACCGTACACCCTAGACATAATCTTATTGATGAAAATAAGCATGGTGATTCTTTTGCACTCGGTTGAAATAAATGAAGTCTCGGGAAATTCGGTTATGTTAGATTCTAGGAACATTCTCAACAAGTGCGTGTAGTATCTAAAGTGCCTCAGTGAATTGAAGTTCGTCAGCTGAAAATGCATATTGTTGGCAATAAATTTGTCAAAACTGACACAGATTGACTGACCAGACTCTGACATAAAGAAAATCAACAGGAAACCTAACATGACTTCTAGCACACACTTGTCATTTTCCAACCCCAAAATTTGACTCAACAGAGAACAAGCCCACTGGACTTCGATGACCATAACACTTACACTGACAAGTAATGATAGACTCTCTGAATGGTGTTCGGGTCTGACGATGGTTTGCAAAAACCAAGTTTTTACTTTTGGTGGGCATTCTCTATAAACTGTGATCATCTTTTGTTCCTTGAAGGGCTCTGACACTGTGGAAGAGGACTCTGGTATACCGAGGGCGTGCCAGAGCGATGGACTGCCTACTTCACATAAAACCTTTGAACCTAATTTATTCAAAATGACTCTTTCTTCTTGAGAATACTACTCTGCACACCAGCTTACAAATTCAAGGAAAGGAAAGACTACCTCTACGACGTAAGGGGTGATGGAGGCTTGAGCCGCTTCAAGGAAAGGTATGCGTGTTCCAACTTTGTCCAATAAATTTGACTTGGAAACAGAAACGGGCGAGACTGTTATCTCTGTGTCGAAAACGTCGGAGTCTCTATCAATTAGGGCTTCTTCTTTGGAGGAGATGTCTTGCTCATTTATGGATAAGACAATAGGATTAGCGACCATGGTGAAAATACCTGTTGAGCGGTGAAAGTAGCACAAAACTGGTTCAGTTCCTGAGCTTGAGTTTCAACTGGATGCTTTGCGCCAAATTTTTGAACGTTTGAATGATTCAAATTATCATAAAATAATGCTTGAGGGTCCTCTTTTTATAGGTATCTATTTACATTGGGGGTTGGAGAGAATAGTTTTAGGTGAACCGCTTTTCACCTTGATGTGCCTTTGAGGGTGCCACACGTCCGCGATTTAAGCCATGACGGTTTTCCTCGGCCCACCCTCAATTCATTAATCTTCGCGCTACTCCAATCGTTGATATGAATTTCAGTTGTTGATCAGAGCTGCTTTAAGATCTACGGTCAACATTCACCCAATAGCTGTGGCATCGAGGGTTAGAGAAATTGGTTTTAGTCACATTGATTTTTTCCCCGATCTTCCTCTGAGGGCACCATGTGTCCACGATTTAAACCATGATAGTTTTCCCCGGCCTGCCCTCGATTGCTTAACCTTCGCGCTATTTCAATCCCTGATACGCGTTGTAGCCGATGATCCAAGCCGCTTTCAAGATCGACGGTTCGCCGAGTCTTATTCTTCACACTTTCGCCACATTTGTCCATTATCACATCTCCTTAGTGACATAGCCTTTCGCTAAAATTCTAACACTGGGATACCATTTGAAAATTTGTTATGGTGATAACAGGTACCACTTTTCTCCAAAATAGTGAAGGGTCCATAACGAATGGGATGTAGTTTCTTGCTTTCACCCTTCAATCTCTCCTTGTTGATGTGAAGCCATACTTGGTCTCCAACCTAGAACTGATGATCAACCCTATGTTTTTCATGCCGAAATTTATACTGTGCTTGACTTTTCTCCAACTATTCCCTGACTGTCTGGTGCACCTGATGGATCATCTGGATGAACTTGCAGAATACGTCCTCTTTTCTTTCTTCATTTGAATCGACATCTCTCCCATACATCAAGTCCAAAGGAACTTTACGTAGGTACCCAAAACATGTCTGAAAAGGCGAACACTGAGTGGAGGAATGTAAGGCTCGATTGTAAACATGTTGTGCATAGGGTATATGTTCATCCTATAACTTGGGATGCTTGTTGCAGTAGCCTCGAAGAAAAACTACCATTGTTCGATTTACAAGCTCTGTCTATCCGTCGGTCTGTGGATGGAAAGTAGTTCTCCTCTTCAATTTGGTGTCCATCGTTCTCCACAATATTGTCCAAAAATCCCCAAGGAATCGAGTATCTTGATCCGAGATAATGGATGTGGGTAAACCAAAGTGAACCCAAACATACTGAAAGAAGATATTAGGAGTCTGCTTAGCAGTGATCTGCTTTTTACATGGCATCAAGATACACATCTTGCTGAACCTATCCACTACAACATATAAATAGTCATGACCCCTTTTGACATTGGTAAACCCCCTACAAAATCCATGGAGATACTTTCCCATGGATGGGATGGAACAAGAAGTGCTGAGTATAGCCCCATATTTCTATTAGTGGGCTTACAAGTAGAACACATCACATACCCCTTTACATATTTAGCTACAATTGCTTTCATTTGAGGCTAGTAACAAAACTTTTGTAAATGAACCATCGTTTTTCCTACCCCAAAATGCCCAGACACAAGAGAAGTGTGAGCTTCTCGTATTACATGGACTCGTTCACTTGTAGGAATACATAGAATTCCAAGATGGTAGAGTAGTTTTCCCTGTAGACAATAGTTATCTACCTTGTTACTTGATTACCAAATGAAATTGTTGTAGAAAACCCATCCATCTATAGTGTCGAGATTGTTGCAGTTTGGTTTGTGCTTGGAGATACTGTAAGGGTTGGTGATTTGTATGTATGATTGTTTCCTTCCCTAACAAGTAGTGCTTCCATTTCTTTACACTTTGAACTAATGCATACAACTCTTTATCATATGTAGGATAGTTAACAACAACTTGGTTAAAAGTTTTGGAGTGGTAACAGATAGGCTTATGATATTGCATCAATAATGAACCCATGGCATATCCGTTGGAACCTGTCTCGATCTCAAAGGGTTGTTGAAGATTCGATAGTTCTAATACTGGTGCAGTACTGCTCTTTTCCTTCAAAGTTTCCAAAGTTTTTTGTTGCTTTCCTTCCCATTGAAAAGTGTGATTCACACTGGTTAAGGCATGCAAAGGAGTTTCTATAAAGGGGAAGTTTGAAATGAACCTCCTCCAATATTGGACTGCACCTAAGAAGCTCTGTATATCGGTTACACTTTTTGGCTCAGGCCAATTTACAATTACATCAATCTTGGAAGGATCAGTTTTTAATTGTCCTCCTCCTACAATATGACCTAAGTACACAAGTGCAGTCTTTCCAAATTCACATTTAGACAATTTTACATACAACTTTTCCCTTTGCAAAGTATCCAATACTTGCTTTACATGCCTCACATGTTCATCCCAGGTCCCACTAAAAATAAGAATGTCGTCTAAATATACAATCACAAAATCATCTAGGAAAGTCCTGAATACATCATTCATCACACACATGAAAGTTGTCAGAGCATTACAGAGCCCAAACAACATAACTAACCTCTCAAACAATCCCTGTTTGGTTTTAAAGGAAGTCTTCCATGCATCCTGTTCTGCAACCCTGATATGATGGTATCCACTGCGCAAATCCAACTTAGTGAAATAAACAACATTCTTTAACTGATTAAGTAAATCATTTATACAAGGAAGAGGGTATCGATTTTTCACCGTGATTTTATTTAAGGCACGGTCATCGACACACATTCACCATGTGCCATCTTTCTTTGTCACCATCACGATCGGAGAACCACAAGGATATGAGCGAGGCCTGATGACCCCTTGATCCAATAAGCCTTGTACCTGCTTCTTGATCTCTGTCATCTCCACAACTGACATCATGTACATGCCCACATGAGGAAGAGGAGAATCATGCTGAATATGTATCTCATGTTGGATTTCCCTCATAGGAGGTAATCCATCTAGTTCCTGGAAAATATCATCATACTTAGAAACAATATCAATTAATTCTTTTTTATGAGAAGGATCACATCCCAGGAAAGCATCATATGTTCTGACATCTTTCTCTCTTACGACCATGAGTACATATCTCTTATTGGTGTTTACGAGTCTCTTCATTTGTCCTGCACTAACAAGTGTTGTGTTTATCCTCATGCTGTGAGCTCTAAAAATATATTCCACTCCCCCCTTAGTAAGGTGGTATTTGTTCTCATGACGAAAGAAGACTGATTTTCTATCATAAATATAAGGACTCCCCAACACTATGCCACATATATCAAGTGATACAACATCCAAATCCACTTCATCAATCAACTTTGAAGTAATAGAAAATCTGACCCTACATTGTTTGGTGACATTAAGTTTTTCTTTATCACATACCAACCAAGAGGATAAGGATTTGGATGTAGTTTTGTTTCGAGACCTATCTTTTTGACAAGTGCTTCAAATATCAAGTTTACTTGGAAACCCAGATCAAATAATGTATCTATCTTAGTGTGTTTAGATACAACTCTTATATGAAATAATTTATTCCTCTTTCGTTCATCATCATGAGATTCATTATTGGAATTTGAACTAGCATGAAGGGAATCTTTACCTTGTACTCCAACCGTCGTGATATTTCTTTCATCTCCTGAATCGAAACCAAGATCTTGTTGCACTGTAGCAATGGTTTTTGTCTTCCCCTTTCCACCGAACTGTTTTAGTCTCTTCTCTGGATAAAGTTTCCAACAATGTTCATCATCATGACCACTTTTCTTGCAATGAGTGAAAGATGGCTTTACTCCTTCTCTCATCATTGTGGCAGTCCTCTTATCCTTCCTTTTAAACTTCTTAAAAGGCTTATGTGGGAGATTGGAAGGTTTCTTTGTGGGATCTTCTTGAACATGTTTTCCCCTATTCTCAAGGTGACTGGCTTGCACACAAACTTCGTCAAGATTGGTGGGGTTAAATAAGAGCAAAGTATGACAAATATAACTGTGAAGTGCGCCAATATGATTCATTAAAGTTTCATAAGAATCCAAAGGAATGTTTAATGCAAGAGCTTTCTTCCTAAATTCTTCTGTGAAACTTTGTACAATTTGACTTTTATTTTGCCTTAAAGTTTGTCATTCCATCATTGCTTTATGTAAATAAACCAATGAATAAAATTACTTCCTTATCGTTGCTTTAAATTCTGACCACGAGGAAATAATATTACCACACTTACTTTTGTCATGAAGTTTTCTCTCCCACCATACGAGAGCGGTGCCTTCCAATCGAAGAGAAGCCAATTTCACTTTAACTTCCTCTTCATCATTATGTTGAGCACGACAATATACTTCAACCTTTCGGATCCAATTATCTAGATTTTTAGGATTAGCATCTCCATTAACCATAGGTAAAGAAAAATTTACATCAAGCTTTAATAATGGTTTCTTAAAAGAGGCTTTATGGCTAGAATGATGAGAATGATGAGAGTGCTCAGAGGAAGAAGAACTAGAACTTGATGGTGAAGATGGAGGCTCAGGAGGGTCTCCTCCAGCCTCTTGATTTACCGAAGCATCATCACCAACATGTGCTTTCTTTTTCTTCCCCTTCTTCTTCATCCTCTTCTCGTAGTCTTCATACATTCGTTCGACCATTTCTAATATGCGATAAAAGACCATATGGAAGTTTTTCTCTTGTTCATCACACTTGTCCTCTTCTGGCATTTTCTTCCTTCGGGATGCACGACCAACTTCGGGATTGAAAGTATTAAGAGTTCCTTCACCCTATTTATGCTTGGACCTAGTAAGCATTCACACTCAACAATTCAAGTCAAAGATGATTGCTCTGATACCAACATGATCTGGGATCTTTTCATCGAGTGACTTATAAAGAATTGCGTTAAATGAGCATAAATTAAAGTGCACCATTAAAGAAGGAAAAGCTCAATAATGAAGAGACATAAGCATCAAATATGAACACAAAAAACTTGATAATGGAGTTCGTCCCTGGTGGATTACGTATTCGGGTCCTGCTCTCAAATGGGTAGGCCTTTTCATTAACTCATCAAAAGAATTTGGCAAAATACATAAGTATACCTCATTCTGAAATCACGCTGCATAAGTTTTGCTCAGATCAGAAAACATACAACACCACTGAATTTGTGGCGTTGAATTACCCAAAAATGATTGTCTCCATGCCTCGATCCAACTCTAGCACTCCCAGGCCCAAGGAAAACTCTATCTCGGTTTCCATGCCTTGCAACTTGCAATAAATGCTGAGGAATTTGTCTCGAAAAGTGTGTTGGTTCGTACCCTCATGCGCCTCCTTGGTACACTAGGCGAATCCACCTTTTAAGCAAAAAGGGTGAGCATTGTAAACAGTGAAGGTCATTGGCCATATGGTTAGCAAAGCATATGTTAAGGCTTTGATAGAGGGGGAGGTCCCAGGGTCGAGCCCGCGGGCCTCCCCTTTTGGCTTGTTTGTTGTAACATATACATATATTTGAAATGGTTTGTTCTTCCAAACTTAACAATGGTTATATAATTCTGTTGACGATAGATTTGGCGGGGTCCCGCTAGATTTGGTGGACCCGCCAAATATTTTCATATATTTTTTTTGAATTTTCATTCATGGGTTGTCATTGGGCATTTTCCCACTACCACGTGGTAGCCCATGTCTGGGCCACATGGCAACCAACCATTGGGCCATGTCAACCACTATACAATCACCTTGCCACATTAGTGTACAGTCTGCCAACTCGTCCTGCCACGTCAACTATATGGACTGCCACATGGCGCAATTTTATTGGTCCACGAAATGACCCAGAAATGCCAAATATGAGTGACACGTGATAGCCTCTGGTGCTGCCATGTCACCATGATGACATCATGATGATGTCAACATGACACATGTTGCCTCCTATGCATGCCACATACATTGTACATATGTTGACGTCATCTGTACTGATGATGACATGAGCAGTACGAATGCTAACTCATCCCCCTACTGAATAAGCTAGGTTGACCAAACTTTGACTGTGAATATCTTTCGATCCGTAACTCCGTTTTCTGAGTCGTTTGCACCGTTGGAAAGCTTGTGACACTCTCTTAGCGATGATGTAATTTTCACTGAGTTTTGAGAACTTTTAATTTTTTTCCCTTTCTTTGTCTGCTGAGGCCATTCTGAGCATCCTGAGTTGATTCTGCGAGTTTTGAGTTGTTCTTAGCCTTCTCTGGATCCTTTTTGGATCACATCCCCAAGTTAATTTGTTAGACAGGGTTGTGTTAGAATGTTCCATTTTCTAGAGACCAAGTCCTTTGAACTCTTTTGGTGTATAAAGGGTCATTTATAACTTTCCACGATATAAAGGGTTGTTTCTTCTTTAACTACAACCCCCTTGTCTTTTTTTCCATTCACTTTGTGATATTTGTAAGTGTAGCTATAACTAATAATATGAAGACTAGGAGCACTTGCAAAACTATTTTTATTATGGTTATTCTTACTAATGGAGATAAATATCATAATGTTCAACTCTTTAGTGTATAGTGAATCTTTAAGAGAGGCACCTCCTAGTTTACCTCTCTCCCATTATTGGCTACAAAGGGAACTCCCAAGTATTTGATTGGTAGGGAGACTCCATGGAAAGTAAGTAGCTTATTGATGTGCACTTGCATGAATAATGGAGTGCTTAAAAGGGAAATTTTAGGTTTGTCCTTAGTGATCCACTCTCTTGGTGCTTTAAGGAATACCCTAAGGATTTATTGAAATGGTATGGCTTCCTAAACCATGGCTTCTCCCATAAGAATTATCTTGTCAACCAATTACAATTGTGATGTAAGTTTGTTTATTACGACAAATTAATGCCCCTGGCCTCTTCTTTTTTTCTATAAGAAGTTATCGTTATGCCTAATTCCTTGATCATTATTATGAATAGGTTTTGAGATAAGGAGTCTCTTTACCTAATTCCCCTACTAGATTTAAAAAGTGTTGTTTGCATGCCATTCAATAGGATATCGAAGAAAAATGATGAAATGCAACCTTTAACCCACTAATTCATAAATCATCAAACATAAAGGACTTTTGTAGTTGACTTGTGAATTTCCAGTTTAATCAATCATGTACCTTGGACATATCAACTTTTATGAGCATTCCTTTATGCATGTAATGTATTATTTATTGAGCTACAATGATCCCATGTAGAATTTGTTGGCCTTTAACAAACCCTCTTTAATCCTTCTAAATTATATCTAGAAGAATCTATTTAAGCCTATTAAACATTATTTTGGAAGTTATTCTCTTTTTATAGAAAAAAATCAATAACTTTTTCATTTATTAAAATAAAAGTTGCAATGGTATTGTCTAATCTACCCAAAGGTGATGACTTGAAAAACAAAAGATGACAAGTCGTACTCATCATTTACACCACAATGAACAAACATTGCACATAGAATTAACTTATTGTTATCATCATCATAAATTCATTATCCTCATAAACCCAACATGACTTCACTAAAAAAAAAGGTTCATCTACCATATAGTCTTATGCAAATATCTTAGAGATTATTATAAAATTATCTTATATAATGATATGGGTCCTTACTTGTCAAACGTAATTGTCACTTTCGCCTCGATGATAAGAGTGATAAAATTTGCATTTGGGACCTCATGGATATTATTGTTCATTATGAATTATTCCATCCCCTCACACATGTCATTTCCTATTCCTACCACCTCCCAAAACCTTATGAAGAAATGTGATGGAAATAAATTTGAGCTTAGAGATGTACTATTTGTTATATCTAATACCACCAAAACACCTATTCCTTAACGACCATTTGGCATAAGTTTTTATTTTGGATTTATGTTACCAATGATGGATATGCAAACATACTTAATTTATTACTTCAAATCTATCTATTAAAGTCTATGCCATGAGATGGTTATAATGGATATGCAAACATACTTAATTTATTACTTCAAATCTATCTATTAAAGTCTATGCCATGAGATGGTTATAGTACGAGAGTAGTTCCATTACAAATTCATAATCAAGTCTAATGCATCTCCTAAAGTCTATGCCATGAGATGGTTATAGTACGATATGCCATGAGATGGTTATAGTACGAGAGTAGTTCCATTACAAATTCATGAATCAAGTCTAATGCATCTCCTGGTTCGTTTTGTAGGATACATATTGTATTACATCTACAACTCTTCATCCTAGTTTGGTGAAAGAAAAAAATGGTGTTCCTATCTCCCTCATTTAATGGTCATGTGATTCTTGACTTTTGCTTCCAAAAATATCCTTGTAGTTTGTGGTTTTCAATTTTTCTATGGATATATGTTTCTTGACTACTAAGGTCATACGTTAAGCATCGTGGAAGTATCTCATATTGTACCTTGGTCATTTTCGTATCAATAATTTGTCGTATTTTGAATATGTCTCTAAAGGTCCATTTACTATGCTCTTTCAAGATGTGATTTAGTTGTTTAATTTTTAGTATCCATGTTGCTTCTCGTACAAGTACCACCAATTTTGTGTCTTCAATTCTAGTTTCGGGTGAATAAGCCACATCCCTTCAAAATAGAAGAAGGGCTTATAATCAAGCAATCATCATTGATCCTATAATCCTCCAATAAAGCCCAAATTACAAAGTGTTTGGCCAGTAAATTTATCTATATAATTACCACACATGAAAGGTTGTTTCTTAAAATGAAAAATAATAATTCCTTGAATATTTTTTTGCAACTAGAAATGATATATATCAAGAGAAGAGAAAGCCTCTCGACTAGAAAATCTGACTAAGATTTTTAGGTTTTAGCTTGAAGAATCATGACATGGAAAATGTTTTTTTATCAAATGAAAATGATAAAAGTGAATTGCATTAAGTATTAAAAATAATTATTCATAGAGAAAAATATGGCAAAGTCAACATACAAGAGTTCTTAACATTGACAAAATTCACTTCATTTACAAGGAAAAGGAAATAAAACTCTTTTATGTTTGAAACCACCAAAACAACATATTTTTCAACAACATGTAATAAACCTGTTATACCCTACCCTAGGGATAAATAAGGAGATCATGTCTCGAGGCCCACAGGTCCTAGACATGGAGTGTCGAGAGTCGGATCACTTGAGCATGGGCCATTTATCAACAACAACAATATCCATCCCACCAGCTTGGTTCGGGTATCATGGTATGTGTCACTATGATTCTTGAAGCACTTGAATATGTTGCATTGAATTCTCTTTCATTTCATAACGTTTGCTTGGAAATTATGCTCTTTAACTTGTTCATACCTGGAAGGGTGACATGGTGCCCTAGTAAGTTGATCTCCCTTTAGGATGGGTTTCCACTGGGTGGGTTTGTGAAATTTCATCGCATGTTCCCTCCATACTTACCACTTTCCATCTTTATTCCTTTGATCTCCCCTTACCTTTGTTTGGACATTGGGATTGGCCACACTAGGAAGGGTTGTACCTTGCCTTGTGGGAATAAGGGGCTAAAGGCCCAGAGGGTAAAAGTAGATGACAATAATAAAATCCAAAGATGAACCTTCGAGATGCTTGTCTTGGAGGCTAAAATTTGCAACTTGGATCATTTCTTCGTGAAGTTACTTGGCAATCTAGGGTTTTATTGCTTGATTATTCTTGGTGAAGTAAGTAAATCTGCAATTTTTCATTTCAGTTTGAATGGTTATGGTATATTTTTTTATTCATGCTAAAGATTATGAAATTGCTTGCTTGACAAACCCTAGGAGCAAAGGACTTAAGTTACTACTTCTTTGCTCTTCATTTGCTAGACTTTACTAAGTAGATTTGACTTAGATAAACTTCTAAAGCCCTAAATACTAGCACTTTAGAAGCCATTGTCTAGTTATTGTTGCTTTTAATACCTTTCAATAGTCTAAGGAAGGAGGATTCACTAGGGCCTAAAATTGCTTACTCTCTAGTAAATTTGTCTTTAGGGTTTGGATGTTTGAGGCCTTGAAGTGCTAACACCTCCTGCATCCACCTCTTCTCCTTAGACAAGTATAATCATTGTTGTTGCTACCTCCAAGTGAAAATCGTCACCTATTGACTCCATTGCTCCATAAAGGCACTAGTCTACTTACTCTAGTGAATGATTGATCAAACAAACACTCATGCCTTCTTCCTTGAAGCTTTTGCTAACTTCTACTAACCCTTAACTAGACTGATTAACTAGTTAACTTGTTGTTGTTGCAAATCACTGCTACAACCATACTAATTCACACTAATTTGTTGCATACACCTACATAACTTGCACCTAACTCACTCAGAAATTGTTTATGATAATTGCCAAACAATCTACTAGATAAATGCTAAGTTTATATGATGTTTCCTTGCAATTCTGAGCAGTAGAACTTGTTGTTGTTACAAAATATTTCTACATTCATCTAACTGCAGCAAATTCTGTGCAAAAATTACATTTAAGGATAGCTAGACATTGCCAAAATTGCTTGTGACAACTGATCATTATTCTGCCTAGTTAAAGCTACATTTTCTTGTCTTTTTCAAGCAATTCCAAGGCATATTTTTTGTAGATGTTACAAAATACTTATTGTTGTTGTAAATTATTATATTGCTGTAATTTTATATCAGCTAGCTTATTTTTCGAAGGTTCATGGTTTTATGAAGCATTAACATCATTTTTGTACTTGAAAGCTACCATATTTTCTTTGTTGTCTTGCTCTGGGCAGGCACACTCCATCTTTACTATTGCTTCATCCCTTAAAGACCTAAAGAACATTTTGACTTGAGTGACGAGTGAGAGGGGGATTTTCTTGCATCCTTGCCTTAGTTTTATCAGCCCTTTAGGTCACTGGGGACGTCTCCCTTGGGGTAAACTTGATATACTCCTAGACATAAAGGGGTTTCCTATTAAGGCGACATTGATAGGTCACCCCCTTGTTATGCCAATATTGCATCACTTGCCTTGGGCCTTGGGCAAGTACAGATTGTTCGATAACAAAACCTATGTTGAAACGAGTCAATATAAAAAAAAATTCCTAGTGAACAATAGATTTGAACCATTAAATAATTTACACCTGGATTATATGAGCTTCCAAAAGATTAAAAGTTATGATATTTACCATTTCCATTTATACGTTAGTTTCATATTAGAGCCTCCTATGGGAGTAAAATAACTTGAGATTATTGAATCAATGTTAACAACAAAATGTGTTAAATAAAACTTGATAGACCTTGGATCGGTTTAAGAAAAGAACACTCAATGTAAATAAGAAATCAAAAGGCAGTCTTCCTTATGGGTTGTCAACTTGGGGCCAAGGAAAAAGTGCTTCAAAAATGTTAAGGCTTGCAACCAAGTTTACACCAAACAATATTGTAATGAAAATAAACTAAACCAAGCACACCATAACAAAATTCTATGATTGTCATGAAAAAAAACAAGTATCCCATTAAGGGGGTCATGATTGACTAATGGTAAGAATGGTGGCATGTTAGGCCATCCACCAAGGTTTAATTCTCCAAAGGCATGTTTCTAGTGGTCAAGAGTCACACACAAATCCTAGATGACTTTGACATAATAGTATCCCTTGTCATGGCAACTTAGTCAATTGTAAGTTCCATGTTTTTTCGAGAATGTGAGATATGTCTACTATAGGTGGACTACATGGAACAATGTGATTTTCCCTTCAAGTGATTAAGCATGCTTACAAGATCAAGTTGATTGTAAGGAAGCTATTACAAAGAGTAAATAAATAAATTAACAAACATCCTAGTCAATCCATTTTTTAATTAATAATCAACAAAGAGGAATACATGCACTTGTTATGTATGGCAATCTTGAACCCTCAATTTTGTGTTTTTTGAAGGAGCAAGCGTAAACATGATTTAGAGGAGCATCACTTGATCATAAGGAGCCAATATTGTAGAGCTTGGAGGAGGAAAAGTACATTATATGAAGTCTTTGCAACAAGAAATCGATAAATAGAGTTTATTAAATAAAGAGAAATCCCAAAACAATGCATGGTAGGTCACATATGTACCGTCCACCCAATTTCAATGGAAACAACTTCTCCACGGGCCTTAATTAATTCACAAAGTTCAAATGGATTGGAAAATTGTCCATGGAAGAACCCTGCAAAATGATGACATATCTCAAGCATCATATAAATTAGTAGCATAAATGTGTTGTCTTCTTGTTATTCACTTGAGCATAATTAAGCATCCTTTTATGTAAAACATTAGGGTGCAACCCAATTCACAAAGGTTGCAGAACACTACTAATAACCATGTTATGCGACATGTAACGTCAACGAGGAGATATGACCCTACGAGATGGAGCAATTCGTGGACCCATCTAAAAATTAGACCTCATCCCACTGGGAGGGTCAAATTTTAATATAAACCATGAAAGAAGCCAAAATTATGGGTAAAGGGAAATGTTATCGCACAATTTGTAGTTTGGGAAAAGCCCAACCCAAACACCAAGTGTGTGACACAACTGGAACACCTATCATTGTCACCTCAATAGATGTCCCCCTCATTTTAGTGAAGTACAAGTCCAACACAAGGGAGGCTTCTTAGGTGACCCTGGGGGATTACAATGGGAGAAGCAAGGAGCTTGAAGAGTACCCCTATAGGTCAAGCTCAAGGATGAGAATGAGGCTTGGAGAAAGAGTCTTGGGAGCTAGTAAATGGTTGTCAAGGTTTTGTACCTGCAAAACAATGTTATACCTGCCCAAAATAAGACAAATATATGATGATGCAAGCCTCAAAACCAATGGGGAATCAACAAGAAACCTTTTTGTCCCAAAATTGCAGCAGTATGGAAATATATATTAGCAGTAAAGAAACTAGGACAACTGCAAATTAAACCATCAAAATCAAGTGTATGATGTTGCAAATAAAGCTAGCAATTAGTAGACAATCTTCCAATGTTTAAATCAAGACTTTGATAACAAGAGGGGGTTGTCAATGAGTTTTATCAACAGAGTTTTATAACAACCTTATATCTGTAGAAAAAATTTGCTACAACAACAAGTTCTAGCCACTAAAATCAACAAGCAAGCCACCCAAACAATATCTCTTAAACAATAGATCAATTATGACAACTTGCAAGTGAATTTCAACGGTAGAAAATTTGTAAAAGAATAAGAGAGAGTGAGTTTGTTGCAACCCTAATGGTTGTAGCTCAATGTTTATTACAACAGCTCAAACATTTAGCCAATCAAGATGCCCTTAGAGGACAAGAGAGCTAATAGCATATAGAATTTAGATCCACACTTGAACGATTCAATATCTCAAAATTCACGTTTACCGATGCAACAATATTCAATCTCCAATGCAAAGATTAGTGTCTTATCTATTGGGTAATGGAGTCTCTTGCTTTGAGCTAGGGTTTCTTATTCTTATAAGGGTGTAATCCTTTTTACTCCCTAGAGAAAACAAACCTTAGCAAGGTCTTGCTACAAGGGTGTAAGTCTTTTTACTTGTAGAAATCCTTAATCCTTTTCAATAATAATAGAGAAAAAATTCTTGATGGAGGGTGTATGCCTTTATACTCCTCTAAGGGTTTGAAAAAATAACCTTGAAATCAAGAAGAAACACATAAAATTGCAGAAATTCCTTAACTAATTCAAGAGATATCATGCAAAACTCTTACTTATCAAAAATTTCCACCCAAATTGCCAAGAACAAGCATCCAATATAAGTCTCTGGCCTTTCTTCCACCAATAGACAAGTAAAGCATCCATCTGCACAAGAGACAAGAGATAGTGAATCACCCAAGTAGGGTGAAAATTTAAGCCAAGAGTTGTGTAATTCTCAAGTGATGATATCTCAAAATGAAAATGGGATGGTCTCTATTTATATGAGGCCATCTAAACCAATTTGTCCACATAAAAAGTCAACAACAAATTAAAAGAGGGTCGACCCCCTTTCTCTACCTTTAAAAACTACAAATATAAAATTTACATAAAGTAAAACCCTCAAAAGGGTGATGTCATGCCCTAGAAGGGTGACTTTGAGCCTCAAGATGCAAGTCGTTGGGCCTTCAAAGGCCATGTGTCAAGCTCTCATGTGTTAGAGTGTCATGCCCATGCCTCTCCTTCCTTCAAATCACATTTGGTACCATCAAGCCCATCGAAACCCTAGCCTCCTCGTGACGTCAAGGGCTTAGGAAGTGACGTCCTAGGCTTCCGAAGGCCAATGTCCAACTGGAAAGGGATATGATGTCATCCTCTAGTGTTGTCAAAGTGCCTCCAAAGGCAACGTTCATCACCTCATGTGCACAAAAGCTCTGAGGTTCTCTACCCATCCTGTGGGGTATGGCATCCATCCTTGGGGTCTTCAACCCCCCATGAAGGTCAAAGTGGCCAATTCCTCCATGGAATAAATTTCACCTAACAAGGTCATGCAAAGACAAACAAGTATGCCCTCCAAGGGTCCACAAGTCACATGTATCATGCCAAATAAGCCACATTTAATAAAAGAACCACCCAAACATGTGCATTAAATACCCCCTTTTCAAACTAAACAAATTCTTAAAGACCTTATAAAATTTGCAAATTTAAGTATGGGAGGGTTGTCATGGTGCCCTATTGGGTAGATCAATCCCCAAGTCAAGGAGAGTTTCCCAAGAAGACCCTCTGTAATTCATGTAATGAATATGAGGTGGATGGGGGTATGACTTTTGGGCATGTGGCTCTTGACACATCAAGGGCTCATATTGTCTCATTTACGGGTGCCTTCGTGGAGGGTGTGTTGCATCCCTCATTTACAATGGAACCTTTTTCCAAGCCCTTTTATTTGCCATTAATTTATTGTGGTCCAAAACATTTAGTGCTATGTGCAATGGAAAGTAAGGAGCACCGCAATGCCACTTGAAGTTAGGAACACATTGAGTGCCACATGGAAGGAAATTAAAAGACACCGCAAATGCATTCCCCCAACAAGTGAGACATTTATTAATTATGTGTTTTCTTTTTTAAAGGTCCTTCATTTTTTTATGGAGAAGCGTTTCATTCCTCTCATGACCTTAGGGCTAGCATCTAGAGGGATAATTTATGGTTTTTAACTTTTTCCAGCTGCAACGCCTTTAGGCCTTTAGCCCCTTCTTCCAATGAAATGAGGTACAAGCCCTTCTTGGGTTCAATAAACCTGAAAACCCAAAAGATGAGGAAACTAAAGGGAAGAGGTGTGGAAAGTGATACGTCTATGCAGGAATGGTACAATGACCCTTTAAGGAGACCCCATAGTAGCAATCATTTTCCCAAGGGTAACTCACTTACTAGGAAACTATGTCAACCACCAAGGTGAAATGAGGCAAAAGGTATAATTTCCAAGCAAACGTTTTCATAATCAACAAAGGACTTTTGCAACATGCTCAAATGCTTCAATTATTAAAATGACACTTACCACGAGACCAGACTTGTTACCTCATAAAGCAAGACCTACTATCCTTCCTAGGCCATGCTGTCATGGTGGACTCAGCTACTATCGATCAATGGTGATGTGTGGTGAGAGGAGGGGCTCTGTCTACTCATGTGGATCCTGACATTCCATGTCTTCAACCTGCGGGCCTTGAGACATCATCCCCTTAGTTACCCCTAGCCTAGGGGGTAATAGGAAAATCATGACATAATTAAGGACACTTTAACGACTAAAGGGTCTTTATAGGTGGCCAAAAAGGTTAGGAAAGGGGCTACAAGACCCAAAAAGGTGAAATGACTTCCAAATTAGGTGAAATACTTTAATATGCTTTGTAATGTGTGTGTGTATTAGGTACACAAATGCGTATATGGTTATCCTCTGTATCCATTATCATTACATGCCAAATTGCATATGTTACAATTACATTTCCCCTTTGGCACAACCAATTCATATGTGTGGGATGAAGTTATAAAATGTTGAAGCGTCTATAGAGCATATGTGCGAAACAAAACAAATAATTGCAAAGTGCTAAGATGAAATCACAAAGGAAGATACCATATTTGAACTTACCTATAATGGGGGTCTCACCACACCTTGATACATGTGAATGGATGATATATGATGATAAAAGAAGTATATATGTTTGTTCAAGTTGTTATATAATGTCACTTATTAAAAACTTTCTTAATATGAGAGATTATGAATGACTTGGGTAAGCTTGGTGATTAGTAGGCACAAAGATCATCCCTCTTGTAATTTAGGTGTGAGTACGTGAAATATGATTAGTATTGGATAATTGTGCATGAAAACAAGGTACTAATGATCAACTATTATATATTAAGCACATGTAATGGTAGAGCTCCATTGCAAAACATGGTAAGGGCACCATAATGGAGTTACAATGATACATATGTTTTATGGATATGCATAATTATAAATAAAATGTAAAGAGTATTATAATATGGATCTTAATGGAAATATCCCTTCAAGACAAGGTAAGAATATTTTGTGTCAACTGAGGTCTTTTTGGAGAGTCATGCCACAATGTTCTATATGAAAACAAGATAAGGACATGTTGTGAGTTCTGACTAATGCCCTTGCAAGTTTGTGGAATATTAGATGGTGTTAGGCAAATTAAGTTCATTTTACTATATATTATAGTGAAAGGGAATAGACTTGAAACTGACCATGAGACCACACTCCCTATACCACATTAATAAGTGGACTCATTGATTAAGATTAATAAATTAAGTAGAATATAGACACAAATATTTACAACTATCAAATGCTTAAGTGAAAATATGCTCTCGAGCCTTGACAACACTACAACAAAACAAGGCATTAGCATTGAGTTTAGCTCCAAATTTTATTGTATTTTTATTTGAAATGTTGAGCATTGTCCTAACACAAAGCTCAACATTAAATGGCCTCTCAACTTTTGGTGGGCTCCTCCCTAGGGGTGTAACAACGTTGGGGGGCGTGGCAGGGGGTGAAGGGTCCACTAAAGTTAATAATGGTGTATGTATGGTGGCCATTTAGTGTAATATGGTTTGGGTACATTACAAATTTAGTGTCGAATTTGTATATCACCAAATTTAATGCTAACTTATGCACCATATTACATTTTTTTCATTGATTTTGGCTGGGTAATTCAACAAGAGTAGTGCTAAATTATATGTCGATGGTTGCTCCTAATGTAACTTCTTCTTTGTCACTAACTTTACCATCTTTTTGTTTTGTTCATGCTAGAAATAACTTCCATGATTGCTTATGATATACCTTCCAATATTGCTTTCACTTTAACATTGAGTTTCTCTTCAACTATAACTTCCAATATTGCTTCCACTTTATCATTGGGTATTGCTTCCACTATAGCTTCCACTTTAGCACCATGTTTTGCTTCTACTACAACTTCCACTTTAACACCAAGTTTTGGTTCCACTTTAACAACGACTTTTTCTTCTACTATAGCTCCCACTCTAGCACCGATTTTGCTTCCACAATAGCTTCCACTCTAGCATTAAGTTTCGCTTCCACAATAGCTTCCACTCTAGCACTAAGTTTCACTTCCACTATAGTACTGCGTTTTTCTTCCACTTTAGCATTGGGTTTTCATTCCACTTTAGCTTCTAGTACTGCATCTATTATATCACCTAGTTTTGCTTCTAATTTTTTTTTTTGTTTGTCAATTTGTGCGGAACCTGTTGGCTACGCGATTAACCTGTGGCTTGAGAAACTGTGACTCAGGGGCATCTAAGCCGTCAAAATCACCCGGGGATCGCACCCGGCCTGAGCCACACCAACCCTTAACATGGTTGGATTTTTTGTCCCCGCAGGTTTCG